>NW_010729409.1:273571-294936 GCF_000365185.1 Nelumbo nucifera
GACTCTGAGGATGACACCGAGAGACCAGCTTTGTTGTCGAGAATGTAGAGACCATCCACTAGGCTTCCTCTACCAATCGTCCTCCCAAAAGTTAGATCCTGAAAAACACATGAGTCAGCAAAAAATGCCACACTACAATTCAAGGAGCTTGTAATGCTACTAATTAAAAGCAAGTTTATGGGAAGCTGAGGGATATGCAATACACAATTCAGGTTAAGGCCATGGGGAAGGGATATTGATCCTTGGTCTACAATGGAAGAAAAATAGCCATATGCAAATCTCACTCTATCCCTTCCTGACAAAAGGCTATAAGACTGGAATAAGTTAGGCTTACTGGTCATGTGGTTGGAGGCCCCTAAGTCAATGATCCAAGGGGAATCTGTGGGAGTGACATGGAATGTAGAAGCCACATTACCTGAAGTAGATGCAAATGAAGTAGAGGGAGTATCAGTGACTGACCTGTCCATTTGCCGCAAGGCCCTACCATAAGATTCCAGGTGCTCTCTGAAGGAATTCATTATATCCTCGGGGTCAGACTTATTAGGGTGGTCCCGGATACTACCGGCAACTTGAGTATCTTGGGTTGCCACATGTGTTGTGCTCATTTTCTTCAAATGACCTTTACCCTGTTCTTGATTCTTTGCTGCCCACTTGGGTTTCCCATGGATGTCCCAACAAGTGTCACGTGTATATCATGAATGCCTACAGTGGGTACAAAATAACTTATCTTTATCATCCGCTTTCTTAGGGTCACTTTTCTTTCCCGTAGAGCTATTATTCATTGCAGCCAAGGCAACTTGTTGCTCCCCCTCAGCTGTAACCATCACATTTCGCCTGTTTTCTTCCGATTGGACAAGGAAGTATACCTCGTGAACTGTAGACAACTCTTTGCTTCCTAAGATATGCACCCTCAACGGTTCATATGCAGGGTTCAGTCCCAACAAGAAAGAAAACACTCATTGCTGAGAGACCAGCTTCCTGTAGGCCTTAGCATCATCATCGTGCTTCCACTCTATGGCCTGATAATGGTCCAATTCCTTCCATATGGATGTAAGGGCTGAATAGTATGAAGACAAGCTACGGTTTCCCTGTTTACATGTTTAGGACTTGCAACTGGTAAACCTTGGCGTAATGCCTTTGCTCAGAATAGGTAGTTTTGGCCTATTCCCAGATCTCACTGGAAGTGTCTGCCCACATAAAATTCTTTTTCACATCAGGTTCCATGGCTGCGAGGAGCCAAGACATCATCATACTGTTTTATTGGTCCCACCTATCATGTTCAGCCGTCTCACCCTTGGGTGCTTTCACCCTTCCATTGATGTAACCAGCTTTAGCCCTTGCCGTTACATAGAGTTTTACACTCTTGGCCCAGTCCAGCTAGTTTAGACCGTTTAAAGAGGTAATTGGCATGGGAAAACCATGTTTTCACCTCCCATACTCACTATGCTGCGGGTTGGTGTTGCCCCCGATGAAGTTAATTCATGACTTGCCATCGAATACTACTGAAAACCAATCCAAATACCACCCAACAACACAGCCGCCACAATCAGAATGTGAGCAACTCAGGGTTTACTCCTAGAATGTGAGCAAAAGAACATTAAATACTGCTGAGAACAAGGGGTTCAGTCAACACAACGTCCAAACAGAACAATAAACCAGTCCGATAATCGGTTCAGCACCACCAATACAAACATTACAATCAGTTTGAGTGTGGTTCACACACTCTAACCATCCAACGTCCAAACAAATAACTATATAATCAAGGCATGAGCCCTACGCACCATCGGCCAAAGAAGGCTGAGACAAACTGAAACAAAAAAAACACACTTGTTCAGCACTTGTACGAAGGTGCTAATCTGAACTTGACTTCACAGCATCGAATAGAGGAGCCTGCACCAGCATCACCCTTCTCCGACTAGGGTTTTCTTGCTATTACGGCAAAGAAAAAGAAATCACAAAAGTTGCTGCCAAAAACTACTAGGGTTTCCAAAAGAAAAAAAAAAAACTTCCGCCAGAAATTGCTTGGGTTTCTGCAGAAACAGCCACGTCCAAACACTTTTTAAGAATAGGGCAAGAGGGATCGTAGGTCTTTTTCAACCCAGAAAACCTGCTCTGATACCATGTGGTGATTCGTGGGGATTGGGAGAGAGAGAGAGAGAGAGAGAGGTACGGTTGAAAGAAAAAAAGTAACTACTGGCTGCTGCCAGTTTTCTATTTATATTAACTTCATAAAAGAATCAGAAATTACAAGTACGCCCCTGGCGGCATATCCTAGAATCAGAATAATAAGAAAAAAGAAACAAGTCACTGTAACTGTTCAATAGCCTACTAACAACAGCTATAAAGTAACAATTAAGTAAGCCTTACAACAGAGTCAAAAGTCCTTTACCTATTTATAGCTGAACATCCATGTCCAATTTGGATGAGGCTTCCGAGGTTGTTGGGATGAGGTTACCCGCCGAGGTCTTCGGGATAAGTGTCCTCTTCCCCAGCAGAGTTGTCTTCCTTATCTGTATGGGACTCCTCTTCTTGGTCACGCTTATCCATCCTACGTGGTGTCGATGTGGCTGAGGAGATAAGACGAACACGGAGGCCACCACGTTGTATGTGGGGCCAACTCAACCATAACCCAAACACCACACCCCTAGTTCTGAAGTCGAGGAGGGTAGTGCTTGGTCGCGGTGTGGCGTGGAAGAGTTGAGTGGCCAAGGTGAAGGTGAAGCTGGTTCATTTGCCCAAGGCTATACACTTTCTGAGTTGAGTGGCTCAAGGTGAAGCTGGTTCTCGACTGATGAACTTGAATTTTAGTTGAGCACACTTTCTGAGTTGAGTGGCTCAAGGTGAAGCTGGTTTGTCGGGTGAACCGGTCAGTTCGACGCCCGTACCATTTCTGAGAAGGGTCATCAAGAGCATCGTTTCATTTGCCCAAGGCTACACACATGTGAAGGGTGGTGGCATCGTTTCATCTTCCTGAGCTGTTAGAGGGTGGCGTTGAATCATTGTCGTTGATCTGCCTTGATTTGGGTCCTTGGGAGTCAGATAAAAGGGGGTGAAGAGCATTTTCACTTTGTCATTTGCGAAGAGTGTTCTCTGGAGTTCGGCGAGAAGTAGTCCTCGACTGGTGCTTTGGTTTTCCTCAGTTTTAGTCTTCACTTTGGTAAGATGTCTTCTTCCTCGTCCTTTGACTCCTCCTATTCATCTTCTTCTTTCAGTTCCAGTAGCGAGTCTGAGTCGGGGTCTCTTGTCGAGGTTACCGCGCTCACGGTTCGTGAAGTCGATGGCCAGGGGGCCGAGGTCGATGGACTTAGGGGTGAGACTACAGAGCTGGAGGAGGCCGCGGTTTGGGGGGCTGAGGTTGAGGTAGTGTCTAAGGAGGGACCCAACATCCCTTTACCATTTGCCAACCGGTTTGGGTCTACTCCGTTCTATCTAAATCTTGGGGATCTGGCCCGAATCAAGGCCTTGTACTGTATTCTTGAGGAATATGAGATGAGGTGCTCAGGTGCTGGTGAGCGAACCGGCCAGGCGAGCTCTGTGTCTATGAGCATAGCCTGATGGCCGGGTTAAGGTTTCCTTTGAGCAAGGGTATTTCAGCGGTGTTAAGGTGGTTCCACGTCCAGCCCGTCCAGTTAATGCCGAACTTCTTTAGGTACTTGGACAGCCTTTTATGTTATTGCTCGGTCTACAGTCTAGAAGTCAACCTGTCGATGTTCGTTTATTTTTTGCAACTGAAAAAGCTCTAGCAGGGCTACTACTACTTTTTGGCTTGACAACATAACAAGGTGCTTGTCGGGGCTCCAAATTGCATCTTGTAATGGGCCATCAAACCCCTGGCCTATAATAAAAAAATTAGGGCTGAGAATAGTCCCTATTGAACCACAGATTCAGTCCAACCAGTTTGGTCCAATCTGTGTCAAATAGGCCTAGGGTTTGCTATCTATTGCGAGATCAATTCAAGAAGATGATCTAAAAATTAAAAGGCTAAAAAAAGGCAATCAAGAATTAGCAAACAACAATCAGAGGGTTGTTCGTAAGGCTGCAACCCTACAAAACAAAGATTAGTTCGCAGATTGTAGGTTCCAAAACTGTAAAACACAGATGGCTAAACTCGATTCTGCAAAACTTTTCCTCCAAGTGCTTCCAACATTTCTTCCAATGAAAAAAAAAAATAGAAAAACCTAATCTTCTATTAATTACATCAAAATCAGTCCTATACATTCCGTCTAAAAAAAATATATATTTACAGACCAATGTTGTCACACAAGAGTGGAATGGGTGATGTGCTGCATGGATCTACTCCTAATTTTTGAGTGAACTACTTCATCCAAACGGCTTCATTGGCAGCTTCACTTGTGGCAATGTACTCGGCCTCAGTTGTGGAATCTACTGTGGACCCCTGTTTGCTGCTCTTCCAGTTGACTGCACAGGACCCCATCCGAAAGATGTAATCAGATGTAGACTTTCTATTATATAGGTCTGACTGGAAATCAACATCAGTATACCCCTGGATCTATAGTGAACTACCATCGAATACCAAACAAAACTTCTTTGTCCTTCGAAGGTATTTTAGTATGTGTTTCACAACTGTCTAGTTCTCCTGACCTGGGTTAGATTGAAACCTACTAACCATACTCACTGCGCCTGAGCAATGTCGAGCCGAGTGCACAACATGGCATACATGATGCTCCCTACGGCTGAAGCATAGGGAGTCTCTCTCATGCCCTCAATCTCCTCGGGTGTCTTGGGAGACATGCCCTTTGAGAGAGTGACTCCGTGTCTGAAAGGAACATTTCCTTTCTTGGAGTTCTCCATACCGTATCTTTTGACAATCTTGTCAATATAAGTAGACTGTGATAATCCTATTATCCTCTTCGATCTATCTCTATAGAGTCAAAGACCCAAGATGTAGAAGGCTTCCCCAAGATCTTTCATGGAGAATTACTATGAAAGCCATACTTTCACCATAGTTAACATCCCTACATCATTCTCAATGAGTAGAATGTCATCTATATACAAAACCAATAACGTAACCTTATCCCCACTGGTCTTCCTATAAACACATGGCTCATCTGGATTCTGCTCAAAGTCAAACTATTTGACAGTAGAGTCAAACCGAATGTTCCAGCTCCTAGAAATTTGCTTAAGTCCATATATGGATCGGTTAAGTTTACATACCATATGTTCTTGACTTGCAGCTATGAAACCTTGCGGTTGCTGCATATAGATATTTTCAGTAAGATGTTCATTCAGGAATGCGGTTTTTATATCCATTTTCCAAATCTCGTATTCATGGTATACTGCTACAGCTAGCAGAATCCTAATGGATTTAAGCATTGCCACAGGCAAAAAGGTTTCCTCATAATCGATTCCCTCTTTTCGAGTGTACCCTTTCGCCACAAAACGAACCTTGTAGGTCTCAACCTTACCATCGGGGCCCTTCTTCCTCTTATAAATCCACTTGTAACCAATTGTTTTCACCCTAGGGGGCGGGTCTAGCAGAGTCCAAACCTTGTTGGTCTCCATCGAGTCCATCTCGGCTTTCATGGCATTTACCCACTTCAAGGAATTTATGTCTAACATAGCTTCTGTATAAGTCACGGGATCTTCCTCAATGGTCATGGCTTCCACCAAGTAACTTTCTTGGTCATAGTCATAACTAACTAGAGGCCTGGATACTCGAGTAGCCCTTATAGGTTGGTTATTATCTAGAGCTTGTGGGACATCTCCCACTATGCCTGAACTTTATTCTTCAAGAACAACTTCCTAATGAAGATTATTTAGGATGCAATCTTCCTCTAGGAATTAGGCATTTCAACTGTAAAACACTTTTTGCTCTTTTGGATCATAGAATAAGTAACCTATAGAGCCTTTGGGGTAACCTATAAATAGGTAATGRCTGGTCTTGGATTCCAATTTGTCAACATTAGTTCTTTTAGCATGTGTTGGACAACCCCAAATTTTCAAGTGTCTTACACTTAGTTATTTTACCGGTCCATAGCTCATATGGAGTCTTAAGAACGGATTTGGTTGGAACCCAGTTCAACACGTAAATCACAGTCTCTAATGCATAACCCCAAAAGGATATAGGTAATTCTGAGTGGACGAGAAGTGAACGGACCATATCTAACAAAGTCCAATTTCTCCTCTCCGATACAACGTTTAATTATGGAGTAGAAGGAGGAGCCAATTGTGATACAATCTCGTTTTCCTATAAGTAGTCCCTGAATTCATCAGAGAGATATTCGCCTCCTTGATCTGATTGAAGGGCCTTAATGTGTCTCCCTAACTGTTTCTCGACATTTTGTCTGAACTCTTTAAACTTTTCAAAGGATTCAGACTTATGTCTCATTAGGTACACGTAACCATACTGTGAAAAATCATCGGTGAATGTTATAAAATAAACGTGCTGGTTACGTGTCCTAACATTCAGGGGACTATATACATCAGTATGTATAAGGTCAAGTGTGCCTATAGATCTTTCAGGCTTTCCTGTAAATGTCCGCTTCATCATCATACCCTGAAGGCAAGGTTCACAAGTTGGAAGATCTTCTACAATTAGAAAATCTAAAGGACCATTTTTTACCAACTTTATGATATAATCTATATTAATGTGGCCAAGTTGGTAATGCCACAGGCACGTGGGATTAACTGTATCACGAATTCTCTTCCTGGGGATTATTTTTGACRTAGTCTCAGTTATGTTTGTTTCCAGAGAAGGATGGAGAACATAAAGACCATTCTCAAGTTCTCCATATGCGAGAAACTTGTTATTCCATTTAATAGTAATTGATGGTGCACAATCTGGTCACTCTTAGCTCGCAGTTGCRTGGCTCCTGGATGGTACCTGAGATGGAGAAGATGAGGAATCACTAGGGGCTTGCCTGGCGGAAACACTCCGATGCTTAAGTTAGAGCTCTGTGAAAGATGCAAAGAGAGCAAAAGGCTAAGAGTGCAGATAGCGCGAGTATCCGAAAAATTACCTCTGTCCTTTGGGATTGGGCTACTTATAACAAAACTCTGTCGAATCAGGCCCACCTGCCTCTAACTGGGCAGGTATAACCGCCACTGTCGTCCTGCCACAGCCGTTACAGCCAAGGCTGAGGTGGCACACGTGGGGCTGTCGTTGCAGGGTATGTACCTATCAGATGTAAAACACCTTCCAAAGGTGGTGGACACAACACTGTCTAACGAGAGACGTGGTTGCAGTCTCCAGGTTTGTCAGGTACGGTGGTCGGGCAGGAGGCCTTCCTGCGATGTGCCGAACTGCTCTTCCGCGAGCTACCCTGTACCAAGCTACCCTACAAGTGGCGAGATGCCTGTGGCAAGCTACACCGAGCTGTCTGGCCTGAGGTGTCTCTACCTCGGGGTATCTAGAGGCGAATCGGGGCGTTCCTATTTGAGAGTGGCCTAAAATCCACTGGGAGGAGCTCAGGCATTAGGAAAGGTCAGGTGGCCCAGAGCTTGGAGGTAGCTCGGAGCACCTCAGCCTTGGGAGGAAGGCGCAAGCCAGGCGTCTCTCGGCGAGTAGCTTAACCCGCCGAGTTGCTAGACTAAACTCGGTGAGCCCTTCCCACCGAGTTGCTGCTGCGCTTGCTATGCTGTCATGCTGAGTCATCGCTTGATCAAGGTCATACCCACGTGTACCCATGCTATGAGGTCAGGCCAAATCACCCTCCATCAATTGCCCCCCACTCCCTGTGCTGGCTGTGTTGACCCAGTGCAAGGAGTTCATGACGTGCCGGGTGGATTTGGCTTCGGTACTCATGCCACTATATTGTGCGATTCGCCTAGTTGGACCGGTCCAGTTCCCAGGACAGGGTGTCGGCCTTAGCGTTCTCCGACTTCGGGATTTGCCTGATGAAGTGTGACTAGAAGTTGAGCAGAGCCTCTCTTACTTTGGCTAAGTAGGCAACCATGGTTGGTTCACGAGCTTCGTAATCTCCTGTGACTTGGTTGACTACGAGTTGGGAATCGCTACAGATGACGATGTGCTTGGCTTTTACTTCTCTGGCTAAAGCTAGTCCAGCTATCAATGCTTCGTATTCCGCTTCATTGTTGGATGCCGCGAACTTGAAACGTAATGAGTACTCCAATTTCGTGCCACTTGGGCCGTGCAGAACTATTCCAACTCTATTGCCCTGCTGGTTCGAGGAGCCATCTACGTGAAGGATCCAGGGCTCCTCATCCCAGTTCATGCTTGGCCTAACTAGGAGAGATGCCACACTGGCTTCTACCTCACAGGGCTCGCACTCAACTGACCTGGGAGCTCCGGGCTCGCCCGAACTAAGGGCCTCGTGCTCAACCGGCCTGGGGACTTCGGAGTTGAAAGTGCACTCCGCAATGAAATCTGCTAAGGCTTGGGCCTTAATAGCAGTTTGCGGCTTGTATTGGAGGTCGTACTCGCTGAGCTCAACGGCCCACTTAGTCAGTCGACCAGAGACCTCGGGCTTAAGTAAGACTTGTCTCAGAGGTTTGTCGGTGAGGACGATAACAGTATGAGCTTGGAAGTACGGATGGAGCTTTTGAGCTGTGATGACCAGTGCGTAGGCTAGCTTCTCTATCTCTGGATATCTCGTCTCTGCTCCCTGCAATACTTTACTAACATAGTAGATGAGTCATTGGACCTGATCTACTTCTTTTATCAGTACCAAGCTGAGCACTTCGTCACTTGCCGAGAGGTACAACTCTAAAACATCGCCCTCTTCGGGCCGAGTTAAGATGGGTWCACTAGCGAGATATTTCTTGAGCTCGTCAAACGCGAGCTGGCAATCTTGGGTCCACTCGAACCCTTTGCTTTTAATTGCCTTAAAGAAAGGCAGGCAACGATCTGCCGACTTGGACATGAAGCGGCTCAAAGCGGCTATGCGGCCGTTCAACCTCTGAACCTCCTTTAATTTCCGGGGTGGTCTCATATCTAGGATGGCCTTAACTTTATCCAGATTGGCCTCATTGCCGTGCTGGTTGACGATGTACCCCAGGAATTTACCCGAGGTAACACCGAAGACACACTTATTTGGATTCAACTTCATGTTAAATTGTCGCAGAATTTGAAAGACAAAATGTAAGTCTTGTATTAATTCATGTGAGAATTGGGTTTTGACGACCATGTCGACTACATAACACTCTATCTTTCTGCCAATCAATGGTTCAAATAGTTTATTTACAAGCCTTTGAAAGGTTTCCCCAGCATTTTTCAATCCGAAGGGCATAACCTTGTAACAATACAGACCAAATTCTGTTATGAAGGCAGTTTTTTCCTCGTCCACCGGGTCCATCTTGATCTGGTTATAGCCCGAATAGGTGTCTAAGAAACTCAGCAACTCGTGCCCCGATGTTACATCCACTAGGCGGTCGATTCTGGGGAGGGGGAAGCAGTCTTTTGGGCAGGCTCTATTCAGGTCGATGTAGTCGACGCACATGCGCCACTTGCCGTTAGCCTTCTTTACCAGAACGGGGTTGGCTACCCAGCTCGGGTAATGGACTTCTCTTATGAAGTCGGCTACGAGGAGCTTTGTGACCTCCTCGTCGACTGCTTTCCATCGCTCCAGGGCTAGGTTGCGTTTCTTCTGTCTAACGGGCCTAATTACAGGATCAATATTGAGCTTGTGAGTTATGAGATTAGGGTCTATGCTGGGCATCTTTGCTGCGGACCATGCAGAAACATCTAAGTTTTGAAGTAGGAAACTTACTAGTTCGGATCGCAGGGGTTCCTAGACTGAGACACCGATCTGAAGTGTCTTAGTTGGGTCGTCTGCTGAAGTCGGAATAGCAATTGTTTCTTCCGTGGGTGCAGCTTGTTCTTCACCTTGCTCCGTAGGTCGCTCCAGTTCAAGGTTGTCGGTCACCTTGGTCTTTCCCTTGAGGGCGGCGACATAGCACTTGCGAGACTCAAGCTGGTTGCTCCACGCTACCCCCACTCCGAAGTCTGTAGGGAACTTCATCGTCGAATGATAAGTGGAGACCACTGCCCGTAGGACATGGGTGATCAGTCGGCCTATTATGGCATTGTACGGGGAGGGGGTCGCGGCCACTAAGAAGTCATGGTTGAGTCTTACTACGTTGGGCCATGTGCCGAATTCCACAAGTACTCTTATTTTCCCGAGGGGCCTGACTTCTTCCCCACTGAAGCCCACCAAGGGAGTGTTCGCAGGCCTCAAGTCACTTCCCTACAACTGAAGCTGGTCGAACGCGGCTTTGAAGAGGATATCCGCCGAGCAACCTGAGTCAACGAGGACACGCCTAACCTCGAAATCGTTGATCCTTACTCTTATGACAAGCGCGTCGTCGTGGGGTGGCCACTTCTGTGAAAGCTACAATATAAGTTTTTATTTCTTTCATTAGGATTCCCCCTCAGGCGGGGTGGCCACTTCACGTACGGGGCATCCTTGATTTCCATCAGGATTTTGGCCCTTTTAGCATTCAGTGGGGTATAGTCAGTTCGGTCCGCTATAGGGGGTTGGAACGGCTGACCCGGCTTTGCCCCCCCGAGCTACGTCCTTCTTCTTTCGGTTGTCTCCTTGGCTGGAAAGTTCTCCTTCTCTCTTTCTCTTCTCGGGCGCGCTCTCGCCCTTCTGGTTGATCTCTTCTTCTGTGGCTATGAACCTATCTGCAAGCTTGAGGAATTCAGTTATGGTCGCCGGCTGGTTGACAACCATGTGCCACTTGAATTCCTTGTGCGTCACGCCCTTGTTGGCTGCTGCAAGGTGCACTGCGGAGTCCAGGCGCGGTATCTGCATGCATGCATCATTGAACCGCTTGATATAGCCCCGGATGAACTCTCCCTCTCTCTGGACTATGTTGAGAAGGCTTTCCTTAGTTCGCGGGCACCGCTTGCTGGTGACAAAGTGGGACGTGAAGGCTTGCACGAACTGCGCCCAACTTCTTATCGATCCGGGTGCAAGGTTTCGATACCATGTGCAGGCCACTCCTCCGAAAGTGGTGGAGAAAGCCATGCACATGCAAGACTCACTGGCCCTCGCTAGGTGCATCTGTGACTGGAAAGCATCTACATGATCATTCGAGTCGAATGATCCATCATATTTATCGAGAGGGGGGAGCTTGAAGTCCTTGGGCATTGGAACAACTAGGAGCTTGGGAGATAGGGGGATGGAACAGAAAGGAGGGGAGCTTTTACCTCACCCGAGCTTACCTCTTCCCTGCCTTTGAGTTCGGGCAAGTTGTGGGTAGTAGTTCGGCGAGCTCAGCGGCGGCGTCTTTGCTTCTTGGCAGGCTCCGCGTTGGTGCTGCTCACCTCTGTATTGTCAGGAATAGTATGCACAGGAAGCAACTCGGGCTACTGGTGATGGCTGCGGACAGAGGGGTTCTGCTTAGATTCCGCAGCTAGGATCTCGAACCGGTTCTCCAGAAGTGGGGCTTCGAACTTCGATTGCTGGGGTGACGTAGACCTGGTGAGCTGGGGTCCTCCCGACCTGACTGCCCGCGGCGAGACCGGAGTGGCTGGTCTTTCCTTTCTGCCGCGAGAGGAGGCTTGGCTCTTAGGGGTGTTCCTGTTTGAGAGTGGCCTAAAATCCACTAGGAGGAGCTTGGGCATTAGGAAAGGTCAGGGGGCCCCAAGCTCGGAGGTAGCTTGGAGCACCTCAGCCTTGGGAGGAAGGCGCAAGCCAGGCGGCTCTCGGCAAGTAGCCTAACCCGCCGAGTTGCTAGACTAAATTCGGTGAGCCCTTCCCACCGAGTTGCGGCTGTGCTTGCTATGCTGTCATGCTGAGTCATCGCTTGATCAAGGTCATACCCACGTGTACCCATGCTATGAGGTCGGGCCAAATCACCCTCCATCAATTGCCCCCCACTCCCTGTGCTGGTGGTGTTGACCCAGTGTGGGGAGTTCATGACGCGCTGGGTAGATTTGGCTTCGGTACTCATGCCACTCCGTCGCGCGATTCACCTAGCTGGACCGGTCCAGTTCCCAGCTCAATCAAAAGAAACCCAAAGTCAATACACTAGGAAGCAAAAGTGACCAACAAATTGGTCTCTATGATAAAAGATTCRAAATTACCTTGCTCCTTAGTCTCCAGATACTGAGGACAATTCCACTTCCAATGGTCGGTCTGTTTGCAAAAGTGACAGACATCCGATGTCTTATCCTTCTTTTGCCTTTTAGGCTTGCTAACTTTTTTCTAAGGCTTTTTTCTTTGCCCTCCTCTTCTTCTTGCCCGACTTGCTACATTCAATAAGCATGGCTATGGGCTTATCCTTCTTTAACAGTTTTTCAACCCTCTACAACATATTGTTGAGTTCCTGAAGGCTAACATTTAGTTTATTCATGTTATAATTCATGATAAACTGATTGAAGGGGGGAGACAATGAGTTTAGGATGGCATCAACTTTGGTGACATGATCAAGCCCCAACCAGAGTGCCTCCAGTTCATTAATGTAACCCATCATCTTAAGACAATGGTCATGAACCATCTGGCTCTCGGCCATTTTAGTGATCATAAACAACTTTAAGACCTATTGCCGAGTAGAACGATTTTGCACTTCATACGTCGTCCTTAGACTATCCAGGATATCCTTGGACACTTCGATCTGATTGAATTGTCTCTATATCGAATTGTCGAGGAGGCTATGATGTAGCACCAGGCAAGAGATTTCTTCTCTTCCCATTCTTGATACTCTTTCCAACGTGCCTTAGAAGCCCTATCACCCAGACAATCCGAAGTAGGGTTCTTAGCAACTTTGTCCAATTTCTTGGACGTTAATACCAGCATATGGTTACGGAACCAATCAACATAGTTTGGGCCCTTAAGCTTATTATCGTCCAACAACTTGGTGAATTGTTTGTTTTCCATTTCTGATAAAAAGGAAGGCAGATTATTAGTCCACAACCTAAATTAATTCATGTTTACTACATAGATATGGCTTTTAATCTACGTTCCATTTCCATTTGTTCATCTTTGAGATTTCCCTCCTATCTCAGTGATGGAGACTGTGAAGTATGTCTTTGGAAATGTGGGAAATCACATACAGTGCATGGAACCAACTATTTCAGCTGCATAACCCCACCACCTTCTACGAAGGATCATATCCACTCATCTTATGAGTTTTCCCTTTGGCCTCTATCAGATAATATTCATTGCCATTTTAGGTTAGACCTTTCTGTCTAGTAAGTGCTTACCCATCATATTCGTGAACGACAAGGTACCGTGAGAGAGTCTTCCATTTTAGGATAGGCCCCTCCCACATCGGTCTATGACGCCCCTTTAATCTTATGAAACAACCCAATAGACCCAAGAGCAAATGGATAGTCCAATTTTATGGTGCATCTCCTCGTTACTGAAGGACCCATTTTCATGCTAATGATGAAAGGCCTTTAGAGAGTTCATCATATGAATCTCTCTATCACATGCACTTATATTTTATTGGAGGGAATGAACAATTATGCCCTAGTTCTTATTTAGGTCAAACCAAAGTGGCTCCTATTGACTTTCTTAAAGTCAGATTCAGATGGGCCTTAAACGGCTAGGGTTCCCTACGGTTCCTCTTGGGGAGGAAGTTGATGTGGGGCCCATCAAGAAGGGAGATCATACAATGATCTTAAGGACACCATGCCAATGATGTGCGAAAGAGCCACTATGGAATTAACATGGGCCAAGTGCTTATGGCCCATGTACGTAGCACATCACACATCATACATCACATGCATGGAATAATAACACAATTGATCCGATTAATTAAATCATCTATAAAATACTAAATTAATTAGGTTAAATTAGTGTCAGCCCATTAAAGCCCATAACATTATTTAGGTATATGGGTTGAACTAGAGAAGGCAGTTTGGCCCATACAACATTTATGCTAAATTAGGGCTGATGTAGATTTAACTTAATTAAATTGTGGTTTTACAGGGAGGGCCGAATTGCATCTTGCAGTGGGCCATCAAACCCCTGGCCCATAATAAAAAATTTAGGATTGAGAACAATCCCTATTGAACCACAGATTCGGTCCAACCAGTTTGGTCCAATCTGTGTCCAATGGGCCTAGGGTTTGGTGTCTATTGCAAGATCAATTCAAGAAAATGATCTGAAAATTAAAAGACTGAAAAAGGGCAATCAATAATCAACAAACAACAATTAGAGGGCTGTTTGTAAGGCTGCGACCCTGCAAAACAAAGATTAGTTCACAGATTGCAGGTTCCAAAACTGCAAAACGCAGATGGCTAAACTCGATTCTACAAAACTTCTCCTCCACGCGCTTCTAGCATTTCTTCCAATGAAAAAAAATAGAAAAACCTAATCTTTTATTAATTACATCAGAATAAATCCTATACATTCTGTCTAAAAAATAAAAAAAAAAATTATTTACAGACCAAGATTGAATAGAATAGTACAACAGGGGCGCAATTTCTTGGTGCCAATAAAACTTTGATGTCCACCATATGAATAACCCAAAAATATAAATAGAACAATTCTATAAATATTGTAGATAAAGAAAGACTTAATTTTCAAATCATTTACCCAAAAGTTGGGAACCAATTCCCAGAGAAATTGTAAATTGCGCAAATAGGGTACAACGATTATGCCTATTTGTGCAGGTTCCAGTCAAGTCTGATTTGGTTCAAGAATGTGAACCTGGCTTTGATACCACTGAAGGGATGGGAGATCCATCATATGGATGGCCGAACCTTGTAGGGAGGTTGGGTGAAATTTCAAAAATTTCTTTCTCCCATTCGGGAATCCTATTCCCTGATTTAGAAAAATTGCATTTTTCAAGGTTCATTCTTGAAACAAACCAAACCAAATCTGAAACCAAAAGAGGGAGGGGGATATACCTGATACGAAATCAAAAGGAACTCCCAACGTAGGTGTTCATGCCCAAAGGGGATACCAAATCTGCCTCCACTGAAGATGACACATCGTATGTTGAGGTAGGATCAACAAGAAGGGTTCTTCAGTAAGAACCTAGGATTCTTCAACAAGAATCGAGTAGGGTGGTGTGAGCACGACTTCGGATTTTTTCTTTACCAAGAAACAATATCAAGAACGGTTCTTGATCACTCCAGGAGGTGGAGATCAAACTGGGATGGAGCCAAGAGCTGGGGGAGAGAAAAAACTACAGAAAAGAATGTGTTCTTTCTGTGGAATTCGCCCCTATTTATAATCCTTTCAGGATCAGCTTTCTAATCTGATTAGGAATGAGATTTCCTAATCCAAATCTTGTATTTAGATCTGGACTCTCAACTTGATAAGACCTATATTATCCAATTGCTAATCCTAGTTAGATTATAAACCCAAAATAGCCCATTTTGATTAAATCACTTAAGCCCAGTTCAAAATGGGCCTTAGGCCCATTAAGTCATATTGCTCACTTAACCCATTATATGCTGGCTAGTTTGGTTTTCTTTGTATGGCGTGGGACCCTAGCGTTGATCTACACATCAACCACATGGGTTCAGCCCAGCCTTTGTTACAATGCCTGGCCGAATTCACTATAGGTCATAGAAACCCTTGAGTCCATCACCATGGGCTCTTAATGGACCCAACATTTACACTAAATGGTCCTTGGGTCGAGCCATCTTGTAAAGGCCCAAGGACTGTGGGCAGATGCAAGATTAGCCCATCAGCCCATAATGATCATACACTGCCTGACAAGAGAGGACATCTCATTCGATTGCAAGGTACAATGCTGTACTCTCTACTCATATGGATCCCGGGAATTAAAACCTTTTGCAAACATTTTGTGAAACCATAACATATAAGTATATCTCTATATAAATATATTTTGCAAAACAAATTTCAACAAGTTTGAAATCAACTATTAGCAGTTTAGGTTTCCATCAGAGATAGTGCATTCCCCGATCATTCACTTTGTCCGACAAAGGGGTTGATCCTGTCATTATGATAACCCACTCAGGTGAATTCTCGAACTGTTCCAACATACCCAGGTTTTGACTCGGTCAAGGATTTCATTGATTGGCATATCAAAGACAGTCCAATCCGACACCTAGTGCAGTACTATAATCGAGTATAGGGGGTCAGGTGTAACATTCCAATTTTGCCCATTTATCTCCAAGGTCCAAAGCAATGCTGGAATTTAGTCCAGTTCAAGGTTTCAAGAAACCTATGCTGCATGTACCTCAGGTCTCACCCTGGCAGCTGAGACAAGCCACCCCAACCCACTCGGCGGCACATCAGTGGCAGCCTTGGCAGGATAAATCTCCCCATATCTATCCAACGATTGTGAAGATTCTAAACTAACATGAGTCTCATAAGTGTCCAGTTTAAGGGTATTACATAGAAACACACCATAATAACATGAATCAATTATGCACTTTATTCATTTACAATAAATGACAATAAGTACATCAATCTAATTGGAGCTAAGGGCATACACTGTCTAACAAACATCATGTAGTACCTTGGACAACCAATGGTGGAATGGTTGAAAGAATAAGAGAATAAGCATTGTAGTTTGGTATCAATTTGGGATCTTGGGTTTGTAATTTCACAACAAGCATTATACAATTCCTATTTCAAGAGCTTCAAATTGAATTTGATGAATGTTCTCTGAATCACCTAGGGCCTTCAAGTATTAATGACTTTCATAGTAGCCATGTGAGAGAGAGAGAGTAAAGCTTGTTCTAAATATCATGGTGCTGCCCTGTATAAAGGAAAAGTTGGCTCTAATCAAGGAATGAATGAAAAATTTAATAATAGGTGCTTGGATGGCTGATTATTGCTTCGAATGTAACCCTAGTTGAATGTGTTTTCAACCAATATTTTTAGAATGGGACCCACATAGAACCTTTTTGATGACTGGGCATGGGGTCAAATGGTTTTTGATTTTTTTTGTCATGGTTAGTATAGGAGTTTTAGTTTGCTTTTTTTGTTCGTTTCTTGTTTGTTTCCTTTTGCTTTGTAATGAAGTGTTTCTTTACCAAAATGGTTCAACCATCTTGTTTTCAACATTTCTAAGAACTTGACCACCAAATTCCTCTACCGATTCCCTACTTCGGCTGTCCAATTGTCTGGTCTAGTTTGAATCCAACAAGATTGCTTTCAAGACCATTTTCATTTATCTCACTTCTGCCATCCGATCTTCCCTGATGATGTTATTAGAGAGTGCTTTTGGTGAGGGGGAAAAAGCAATCTTGGGTGGTTAGGTTTTAATTTGACCTGAAAGATGGCCTTGGTTTAAGAAGTCTTGGAAAGAAAAATGCTTTTATATGAAATTTCTTTGAAACATCCCATGGATAATGTAGGTTGGCTACACCATCCATTCATTGACAAAAACGAGGTAGGAAATAGGCTACATGATCCCAATTGATCTTAACAAAGAATCCAATAGCTTTTGGCCAATTTAGAAATTACTCTACTAGTAATAGAAAAAGAGAATCACCATCCATGTTTAATTAAATAAATTGATGGTGCTTGCTCTACTTTGGTACCCTTGGATTTTATGGTAGGAGCATGGTTTTCAAAACCGAATTGGACCGGACGGTCGGACCAGAAAAACCGAGAACCAGTCAAGTGACTGGTTCCATTTTTCCCCAAAACCGGGATTTCTCAAAAAACTATTGATTTTGGTTAGCAAACCATTGACCCGGGCAGTTAACCGTTCGAACCGTTCAAACGGTTTTTACCATTTTTTATTTTTTTAATTTTTTTAATTTTTTTGTCAAAATGGGCTGACCGTTCGACCTAGTAACCAGATCCCTGATTGGGTCAGTTTTAAAAACCATGGGTAGAATGTATCCTTAGATATCCATTTGTGATTCTACTCTTCTTCTATTAGAAACACTTACAACTGCATTGCAAAAATTCAGAGGTAGTTTGAACCTCAAATTCCAAACTCGTCTCTTCCATCTTCAAGCAGAAGTTGTTGCAACCAAAAGCACTCCCTAGACCAAGAACCCGTTTGAACTTCATTTTATCTCATCCTAGCTGTTGGAAAACTTTTGACAATGTGTATATGAAAGGTAAGTCTTTTTTTTAGTTTTTCTGGGTTGCTTGAGGTTGTAAAATGTTGGAGAATTGTTGTTTGCAATTTCTTCTTGACTAAGAATAGAGGCAGAGGGGCGAGTCTTAAGGAAATCAGTACTTAAGACTCGATAACATCACCTCAAAATCGGTTTTAGGAGAAGTTGAAAGCATGTTCCTCTAGATTTAAGAAGTTCCTACAACCATTTTGTTTTTCTCCGAAAGAAACTGAGCCTGAACAACTCCCGTATTGGGCTACTACATCAGCTTGGAGAGAGGGGTGCCTAATACCTTCCCTCTCCTAATCGTTGGGACCCAAAATCTATGTGCCTTTTCCATGGAGGACGAAGTACTATCAAAGACTTAGATCGAGTTTTTCAAATCTAAAAATGAGGACCCATTTCCTCTAAAAAAATGAGTGGCGACTCCATCTCTTTGAGCTGGCCACGAGCTTCCTGGTGTTCACACCGAGTAAAGCAACCCAGAACTATGATATCTTCTTTTGCAGCTCAACTAGGTGACATACTTAATTTGGCATCCGAGTTGTCTGCTAGCAGGGAGCACTAGTTTGTGTATCATCATTTTTTATCTCATTTTTGGTACAATCAGAGAAGATAAATTTTGATGGGTTCCTTATAGACCTGGCAATTGGGTTGGGTGGGTTGGGTTCAGGTTGGGTCAAGACACTTCGGGTTAATTTCGGGTCGGGTTGTCAAATGCTAGACCCTAACCCTAAATGTTCGGGTTAGGGTTGACCCATGGGTCAATTTGGGTCATCCCAAAAAATAACTAAAATTAAAAAATATAAAGAAAAAAATCTATACTACTTTAAAAAGCATGAATGGCCTCAAGAATATTTCTGGAATTTTCTAAGGACAAAATTTACCCTCTATATTTAAATGTATTAATAAAAATGAGGGCAAATAGGGTAATCAGTTTTTTATATTAAATGAGTTGAAAAGAGATAATTTAAAGGTATTCAATGCATTCAATTCTCTCTCGTTAAATCCAATATTTAAGTTATTAACTTGCATTCATGTTCATTGAATCATATATTAAGTCATTTTTGTTTATTCTCATCATCAAGTTTTATTAATTAAATCCATACTTAATAAATTAATAATTCCAATAGCATAAAAACTTATACTTTTAAAATCTACCTAGAAAAAATAGTGTTTTTATTTAGGTGGTGGTAAGAAATTAAATCATTTTGGGTCAAATGGGTTAATCCAAGTTGCCACGATTAAATAATAAAATTAAAAAATATATAAAATGAAAAAAAATAGAAATTAAAAAAATTGGGAACATTTCTAACATACATATTAAACAATAATAAGTATGATAAATAAGAAATGTTTTCATTAATGGAGGAAATGGAATATAAAATTTAAAATCAATTGGAAATGTTTTCCTATTCTTTCTCATTAAATCCTATATTTAAGATATATTTTCTCATAATTAAATTGTTGTAATTAAATCCACAATATTAATTTAATAGTATAAAAATAAATATTTTGAAAAATAATTTGAAAACAAAACCATTTTCTTCCCTCGCGGTGGTGGGCAAGCAATTCGACCATTTGGGGTCAAATGGATTAATAAATAATGTCATAATTAAATAATAAAAAATTAAAAAAATAACTATGAAATGTAAGAAGTATTTTTATTAATGATGAAAATGGAATGTTAAATTCAAAATCTACCTAGAAATGAAATGATGTCATAGTCAAATAAAAAAAATTTAATAATAGAAAATACAAAGAATAAAAAAATAAAAAAGAAAGATAGAGAAAATTTTGGGCACATATCTAATGTTATATATTTATAAAAAAAATATTGGATACAACTCTAATATTACACATTCATTATATTGAACAAAAATCAGTTTGTACAAAACAAATATTTTTATCAATGATGGAAATGTAATACAAAATTTAATGTCAACCAAGAAATCAAACTATTTTTCTTTTTTAATGGTGGGTTAGTGGTTTGAGTCAAATGGTCCCATAGACAAACAAAATTTAAGTGTGATAAGTAAAAAGTATTTTATACAATGTAAATGAAATATATAATTTAAGCGAGAAATTATAGTCAAAGTCAGGTTGTACATTTAAAATTAGATTGTAGGTTGGTCCAGAAACCAACAAAACTCTAACAACCGGCTTTACATTCCAAATTATAAAAACCCCTATCATGTCATCGGAGGCTTGTGTCTGTTACCAATATGGGACTCTAAGTCCATGTTGGACACAACAAAAAGCCTATTTTGAAAATAGGTTTTCAGTTTCTCTCCCACTCCCTCTGTCTCTCGATCTCCCACTCCCTCTATCTCTCCCACTCTCTCAGCTTCGGTCTATAGCCAAATCAAAACCTCTCTCTCTCTCTCTCTCTCTATCTATCTATCTATCTATCTATCTATCTATCTATCTATCTATCTATCTATCTATCTATCTATCTATTTATCTATCTATCTATCATTTTCCCTCAATCTCTCTCATTCTTCTCCCTCACTCTCCCTCTCGGTCAATATCTCATTCTCCCTCAATCTCTATCGTTCTTCAGTTGGTGTAAATTTCATAGCCAAGAGTTTCTTGTGAATTTTTATCAAATTGGTGTAATGATTTTTGAAGCATACCAAGTTGGTCTCATGTTCTTTTATACGATCCGATTAAATACCATATAAGTGTGTAAGAAAATAAAAAAATGAGAGAGAGAGAGAGAGACTAAAAGCCCTTTTTTATTTTTATTTTCCAATCACCCAACATTAAAGGGAAATTTCAATATAAGCTTTTTGTCGTGTCCAACATGTATTAGGAGTCCCATGTTATCAATAACCACATAAGCCTTTGATGACATGGTGAAGGTTTTTATAATTTGAAATGTAGAGCCGGTTGTCATAGTTTTGTTGGTTTATGGACCAACTTGTAGCCTAATTTTAAATGTATAACCGGTCCCGGCTATAATTTTCCCTAATTTAAAACTAATTCAAAAGCAAAGCTATTTTCTTATCTAGATGGTGGATCAATGATCTAACTTTTCAAAGAAACTTATGATGCCGTAATTGAATAATAAATATTTAAGTATTTTTATCATATTATCACTTTTGTTAATTTTCAACTAGTGAATGACCCCATACTAAGTATGGGGAAGTTAATTATATATATAAACATTAATGATTATATATATATATATATATCTCTGTGTGTGTGTGAATAAACATTAATGATTTTTATTACCATTTTTATTATTGTTTATAAACTGCCATTTTTTAAGACACTCATACAGTCTACTGGTCCACATAAATTGACCCTTATATGTCAAACCCGTAAAATTATACGGGTCACTAAATTCAACTTGAACCATTTACTACTTTAATTTAACCATTCTTATTATTATTATTATTGTTAATTTACTTTAGTATTTAATTTAAAT
>NW_010729409.1:298712-311235 GCF_000365185.1 Nelumbo nucifera
TAATAGATTAATAATATATTAATAATTGTGAAATCAATAATAATAATAAGTATATTATTATTATTATTATTATTATTATTATTATTATTATTATTATTATTAACTAATAATATATTCTTATTATGTGTGTATTGATTTTGAAATCAGTAATATTAAAGTATTATTATTTTATTTTTATTTTTATAAAGTAATTAATTTGTTATAATTACGATTTTTAGTTAATTCATAAAATAATATTTGCTTTTATAAATCTTTAAGTTTAACAATATTAAATAATTGAAAGTTTTATAATTTAACTTTCACTAAGTGAAATATTTATTGGAGAATAATAATAGTATTAATTATAATTACTTGTAATAATAATAATGTAAATAAGTAAGATTAACTATATATTTATAAAATTAATATGAATTAATATTAATATAAAATGATTATATCCCAATTAATGATTAACATTATTAAAATACTTATTAATTATCAGTAATTAATTAACATTCCGAAGTAATAATTATCATCATTAGTATTAGTAATAATTAATTATAATTATTGATAATAATAATATAATTATATTCATTAATATAATATTATTAATTATAATTACTTACAATAATATAATTAATTATTTCATATAAATGTATGAATTATAATTTCTAATAATAATTATAATATAAATAATTACCATTAAATATTTATATTCAAAATAATTAATATGAGTTAATATTAATATAAAATGTTTATTTCTGAATTATTAATTACCATTATGAAAACATTTATTATTAATTATAACTACTTATAATAATATAGTTAATTATTTCATATAAATGTATGAATTATAATTTCTGATAGTAACTATAGTAGAAATAATTACCATTAATATTAGTTAATATAAATATAAAATGATTATTTCTGAATTTTTAATTATTAATAATGAGCAATACTGTCATTAATAAATTATCAGTAATCAAGTATTAGCAGTAATTATTATAAGAAATTATTTTTCCGAATTAATAATGAGCAATATTATCACTAATTAATTATTATCAACAATTAAGTAATAGTAGTAATTATTATTAGTAATTAATAGCTGGAGTTAGGGGTGTTCATAAAAAACTAAAAACCGAAAAATCAAACCGAACCAAGAAAACCAAACCGCAAAATGCGATTAACCGAACCGATCGGTTCGGTTTCGGTTCGGGATTTTTGAAAAACCGAAGGACCAGTTCGGTTTTCAGTTAACCTACAAAAAGCCGATGGTTAATCGAACTGACCGTATATATATTTTTATGTATATTTTATATATATTTTTAATATATGTCACACATTTTCTATGTATTATATATAAATTTATATATTCATTAGATATATAAGTATATACTTATATTATATTTATAATGATCTATTTATAAATATATTATATATATTATATATTTTTCAAATATTTATAATATATTATATATCGCATATTATTTATTATATAATATTATATGTATATTTGTATAATATATATTATAAATATAAAAAAACTGAAGAACCGAAGAACTAAACCGATCAAAAACTGAAACCGATGGACCGGTGGTACCGGTTTGGTTTTGGTTTGGAGAATTGGAAAAACCGGTACCACTGGTTTGGTTTACAAAAAAGTGCCACGGTTCGGTTAACCGAATCATCGACACCCCTAGCTGGAATTAACTAATTAGAAGTAGTTAACAGTAATTAATAACTATAATTAATTCGCTAAAAGTAATTAACAATAATTATTATTAGTAATTAATAGCTGGAATTAATTAATTGGTTTAGTAGTTAACTGTAATTAATAGCACAACTTCCTTTTTTTTAGGAAATGGTTGAAAGTGGTAGCTTCCCACTTCTCACAACTGTGCATGGTGGTGGGCCTACTCTGCATATTAATGGGCTCTTTTCTTGAACTACCACTAATAAGAATTTTACACATGTCTAGTGGTCTCTATTCTTAAACTACCATTATTCAGATTTTGACATGTACCCATTTTGTTTAAATCTTTGAAATGACAGGTGTCTAAATGTAAGTGGGTCACATGTTTGACTGGGGGAGACTTTGGCCTGATTTCATTACTTTAATATATATATTAGATTTCTATCTTAACTATGACATATCTAAAATTCAAGTATTTGAGTAATTAATATGAAAAAAAATTTTTCACATGCAACGAATATACTTAATTACTAGTACATGAAAATACCAAAATTAAAGGAATTAACCTTAAAATTTCAAATATAAAATAAAAAACTTGAACATTTAACAATTTAAAGAATAAACAATAAAAAGTAAAGACTAAATAGAAAAAGAAATTAATGAGTAGAAACTTCAGTACATAAATAGTTCCAATTAGACCTAGCAATTAGATCAGTGGATTGACCCATGACCAAACCCAACCCAACCCAATTTTTTTCAGGTTGGGTCATTCTCCCATTCATGTAACTAAATATGAGACCCTAACCCTACTTTTTCGGGTTGGGTTGGGTCAAATTTTTGCCAGGTCTAGTTCTTTATATACATACGGCAACGAATTCTGACTTTCAATTTCTAAACCAACACTCAGTTTTTGATTAAAAGTTCCTCAATATATACAGACAGAGCTGAGATATAGTAGTTGTTCATCTCTGTTGATGGTAGCTGAAGAAATTGGAATTCCAGGAAAGGCAACGACCTTCAAAAATTTTAGATAAATTTAATAATCTTAAAAATCCTAAATCCATTTGCAGTGGGCCCTATTCATTATCTAGTAATGAATAATGGGCACAATATCTCTCTATTGAACGTCTTGCTTGAATGCATCACTCAAGTGGTTGGATTCCACTATTTTGAAAATTCGAAGATTTAGCAAGAGTAAGAGGGACTTTTTGATGATTCCATTATACATAATTTTGGCAGGGGAGGATTTAATCCAATTTGAAAGTTGAAGGGAGGATTCAGTATTTACAAAAAATACTAGGGAGGTTTAAGTCTTTTACCCTTAAAAGAACAGATCAAATTTGGACCAAGTGTCTTTCTCGCATCAGATTTTCACTCCCATTTGGAATCCCATTTGCAACCAATAGGCGTGTAGCAATAGCATGTGTGTCTGAATAAGATCCGGCCCAGATTCAAACTTAGACGGTTGGCTGAACCAACTCTAATGAGGGCGGATTTAACCCTCCAATGATATTACGACACATGGCACCTCAGAACAACTAGATGACACCTAGAACCATTTTGGCAACAACTTGCCTTAGCCAAGTTGATGGTGTCCCACCTGGCGGCCTGACATAGTTACGACCCGACACAGGTGCGGCCCGGCACAGGCGCGGCCCGGCACAGGAGCGTCTTGGCACAAGCATGGCCTGGCACGACCTGGCACAGGCGCAACCTGACAGCCTGGCCCTGGCGCAAGCTGGCAGCCTAGCACTGGCGCGACCTGGCGGCCTGGCCTTGGTGCGAGTTGGCAGCCTGGCATAGGCACGAGCTGGTAGCCTGGCCCAGGCGTGACCTGGCGGCCTGGCACAAGCGCTGACCTGGCGACCTGCGAGACGTGCTCACCGACAAATTCGGCATGCATATCCTAACACTCCCACGATCCTTGGAAGTTGGCCCACGTGCCGAACAATCTAGAGGGTGGTTAACGTGCATGGCGGTTACCTCCAAGAATCTCGAACCACTTAGACGACCTTGCAGAAATCTCGGATATGGTGCGTGAAGCCCATGCCAAACAATGCCTATATAAAGGCACCAACCCTAGAGGCAAGCAAGCAAGCAAACAAGTAATCAAATTCTAGTTCTCATACTGTGTGATTTTTAGCTCGCAGTCTACTATGAGAGTACTGACTTAAGCATCGGAGCGACCTTGCCAGGTTAGCCACCCTAGGTCCTCTGGCATTTGGTTTCTTGCAGGTCTCTAAAGAGCAACAAAGTCCATAAATCCAGCTCGACACCTCACAGGTAGCTCAACACCTGGTCAGCCCAATACCTCACAGGCAACTCGCCACCTGGTCAGCCCAGCACCTCACAGGCAGCTCGGCACCTGTTCAGCCCAGCACCTCACAGGCAGCTTGCTACCTGGTCAGCTCGGCACTATAGTCAGCTCGCCACCTAGCCTGCCTAGCTTGACTCAGCTCGACAGCCAAAGTTCTCCACTTCGGCCTGAATCATCGATCACTTGGAAGCAAACCAAATGACGAGATACTTAGCCAAAAAATCGATTCATCAAACTCTAACCCTACTTACAACTGATTCCGGATCTCGGATTTCCTACARACCCAAGTTGCAGCCGAACGTGGGGCGGGTTTATGTAGTATAGCCTGTGTAGTCTATAATAACACCCCCACGTCAGCCATGCACGCCAAAAGCGAGATTTTAAAGGTTGACGTGGGGCGTTATTATTGGTGAATTATACAACGATGATACAGGCATCTCGTTCACGTTCAGCTAAATTCACTCTCTTGTTTTTAATTTCCCTCCTTGCATAGTTGCATTGTAGAAAAAATGTGCAACAAGAAAACGGTAGAAAGAGAGAGGAGAGAGAAGTTGCAGAAGAACGTATCAACTGTGGATACAGACTAAAACACACAAAAGTATTTCGTCTAACTTTGAAGTGTGAAGTATTTACTAGACAAAACAGAAAGATTTCCTTCGTTTCTGCAAATGTAATCCTCAGTAGAGATTGTAAAAACTGAAACTCCATAAACTCATTTACAGAAGAATGGTGGGGGAGGGGGGGGGTCTGAATGTATTGGTATTCCCTAAAAGAAGCAAAAGAAAGCAAAATGAAGAAACCCTCAAAACCCAGAACACAATTCAAGAATCCTTGCAAACGAGTAGACCATCACCAACCAAAGAAAACCGAAAACGATAAATGAAAATCCATTTTAATCAGTCCAGTCCCAAGCTTTGAGTTTCTTTCCAATTTCTGATGAAACGAATGCATCAACACAAGCATAGAGCACCTGTTCTTTAGAAAGAAAGCCATGACCCCAATCACTCGTTGCAATTTCTCTAGGCTTATTGACGCCCTCTCTGCCAAGAATTGCTTCCGCCAAGGCCTCCATTGAAGCTTGCAAACTCAAACCCATTCTCGCTGCTGCAACACACCGAACGCCCACAAGACGAGAAACAGACAGGTTGTGCTTTGACTTCCTCAGCTTGGCTTCATCACTGTAGTTCCAGATACCAACAAAAGTATTTCGACGGTCGGAGAGGAACCGACGGAGGATTCGAGGGACATACCGAGCATGGAAGAGATGGAGGACTAAACAGTGACAACCGACGAAGAGATGCAATGTATACGCTTGTGATGGGTGGTCATATAGGGGCCACTGAACGCCAAGGCCGACGACGAGTTGGTCACGCCGGGCACGGTAGAAGTAGCGGATTTTGTAGACTCATTTCCTCACAACAGCAGCGTTGGAGGTGACAATGGTTCGGATCTTGTGGCCGAAGAAATTAACCGTGAAGTCTCTATGAGGTTTGGCACTGGCTTTCCTGTGATATCGGATGGAAATGTTGTCGTTGTTCATGGTTCTCTCTCTATCTCTCTGAGAGGGATGTTTCTTGGCTTACAAGAATTCTACTCAGGGAAAAAGAACCATGGAGGTATATAGAACTGTGGCAGCTCCCTTCATATAACGCTCGGCAGAAAAATCTCCTCCATAAATTGCTCTTTTCTTGCATCAGACGCCCTTCCTATAACGCTCAGCAGACAAATCTCCTCCATAAATTGTTCCTTTTTATTGCATCTCTTCAAAATGCATCTTACACCTTTTAAAAAAAATGCATCTTGCACCATAGATCTAAAAATTGTGGAACCCACCACCTGAACGATTTGATATATTTGCATATTGGCTTCACAACCAAGGCCATAAGAGTTAAATTAGAATGGGTAAACGGATGAAACCTCCGTTTGTGGAGACTTGCAACGGAAGTACTCTTCTTCGTCAAAAATAGTCTTCTCTGCTTCTGCATCTCAGTGGATTTTTGCCTCTGTCGAAGGAGCAGAATCCACGCAGGAAGGAGAGCTTTCCTTTTGGATTTGGTGTTTTGCTATTGGAGGAGAACAACGCAGGAAGAGGAAGAGTAGAGGTTTATTATCAATCGAATAGAATGGGGTTCAGGCCGGTTCAGGCGGTTCTATTTTAAACCGCCACCTTATTTCCACCTCTACAGTACTGATATTTGGATTTTGGTGTTGTATCATTTATTATGCAGGTGAATGCAAGAGTAGCAGAGATGGTGGGACCTGTAGATTTTGATAAATGGAGTGGGCAGTTCTCAATAGTCATCAATTTCGTCACATCATACTTGAAAATAATGGTAACAAGCCTGTAACAAACAACCGAGACACTCAAGAGGTAGAATTTCATGGTCATTTCAGATTCATACTTAACTTATAATGATAACAAGCCTGTGTCAACAATATTGTTGGTTGTTTCTTTGAATGTTTTTTACCTTTGCCTGCTTCGCTGCCACTACTCTTTCTGCAAAACACTGATTGGGGACAGTTCAGACATTTATTTTGACTGTCAAACAAAGTAACAAAGGGCTATAGTGCTTTACAGATAATCCTATGCAGTATGCTCAAAACACTGATTTTAACTCCAGGTGGCCAACCCACCTACTTCATGCCACAACCAAACAAACCTTTGTTCAACTGCCACATACTGTCCTTGTTATCAAGTAAAATGAAGTCATACCAAGTGTACCCAAACAGAGAAAGCATGAAAATCTTGCACTAGGCCACAAAAAGACAAAAGACTGTGATGGAGACCAATAATTAGATCCCTTTGAAGGAGAAGTCTGAGTTGATGAGCTCATGAGATCCTGGATGAACCACTACAAGGTGGAGAGAATTGAAAGAACCAAAGAAGAAGAACTAAGTTGCTTTTTACCTTTCAAAGATGACAGCCAGAGGGACTAAGAAGACAGTGGCAATAGCCTGTCTATAGAAGGTGAACACAAAGCAATTCATACCTCCACTGAATGTAGCCTTTGATAGAATATAGGTGCCAGCATATATCGATTGTATGAGAATGGCGACCTAGCTACAATCCTGATGTCGAGGAAGACTGGTGAATTTAAATTATATATTCTATGATATGTTGATGATGGTGAAATGAAAATTGGTGACAATAGCCAATTTGTTGTATGTACTTCCATTGTATATTCCATTGGCCATTATTTATTTGATTTATAGTACCAACGTATAGAAAAATGACCCTTTGATAGTGGACATGATAGCAGTGGCCACATACCCTACACCCCAGCTTTTGTTGGGTTACTTTATTTTTTACCAAATTTATTTTATATTTATAGAGGTTGCATACCCTAGGCTGCATAGAGAATCTATCAACGAAACAAAGAAAGAAAGAAAGAAAAACTGCTGCCCTTAAATTGGGATCAATGGGTACTTAGATCAGTTTCTTCTAGCAATAACTTGGGCTCTCTAATGTGCATATAGTAAATCAAAGATGTATTGGACATGACAAATAAGCATGTGTATATATGGCTCAATTTGGAGTGCAAGGTCTTATATTTTATATTATTTTGTATATATTTATAGTATGCATATTTGTATATGTATTCTTTCCAAATTGAGCTTATATGTTTATCAAACTCAGCTGTAATTTTGTATATATACATTTATCAAGCTTGTTGTACCTGATTAATGATGCTAGGAAATTTCTGCTTTGTTACTATTTGTATATAGACATCGGATTTTTACTAGGGAAGCACATGTTTTTGACTCAAAAAGCAAAATCTGGGCTTAATTATAGCCCAAGCCAAAACTAAGGGTCATAAGAAGCTAGTCTAGTGACCCAAATGCTTTGGGTCCATCTTTGATGTGAAATTGGATTTGGTGCTCACAAAATTGTGCTCACACTCGTTCTTACAGTCATTTTCATCTATGTATTAGAAATATCTTCCCATAAATAAAAAGATACAATAATGGAGGTGTTCCTAATGCATGGTGCTTAAAAAGGGTTGTGAGAACGGTGTGAGTACAGTTTTGTGAGGACTGAATCCGCCCACCTTTGATGTTGTTTGCCCTTCTTACACTACATGTGGTTTGAAAAAATATCCAAGATTTGTAAGTAGGAAAAGAACTCACATCAACTGAATTTTGATAAGTGATGCATTGTTAGTATGCCCTTATGGATGCTATAGAATATTTTGAACTACTATTGTTATTCCAATTAATTGCTTAGAATTTAGCCCATGTAAATTTTAGTTACTATTTCTATCGTTATAGTTAAAATACTTGAATATAATTCTAGTATTTATATGTTTTGCTTTGAAAGTTCAACCAATAAGTTTAGTGGATTTGCATGGGAAGATGTGCTGCATTAGTAGAGAATTTGATTATTTTTTAAAGTTCTTGTACTATTTATATGTCAATTGGATATTGTATTTGAACAATGTCTTTTGGATATTGATGTAGCGCGATCCGGTCACTCCTAGCTGGCACTCATGTGGCTCCTGAGAGGTACCTGAAACGAAGAGGAAGAAGAAAAATTCTCGGGGGGTTTGCCTAGCGGGAACGCTCCGACGATTAAGTCAGTATTCTGTGTGAGAAGCAAAGGGAAGACGAAGGCTAAGAGTGCAGATTGTGCAAGTGGTTCGAAGATACCTTGTTCCTTGAGAATAAGCCCCTTATAACAAAATTCCATCGCATCAGGCCCTCTGGCTTCTGACAGGGCAGGTATAACTGCCACTGTCAGTCTGCCACAGCCGTTATAGGCAAGGTTGAGGTGGCACGCGTGGGGTCGTCGTCGCAGGGTACGTGCCTGTCAGGTGTAAGGCACCTTCTAAAGGTGGTAGGCGCGACGATGTCTGACAAGGGACATGGCTGCTGCCCCCAGATTTGTTGGGTACGGTTGTCGGGCAGGAGATCTTTTGGCGGTACGCCGAACTACCTTTTCGCGAGTTACCCTGTGCCGGGCTATCCCATAGGCGGCGAGCTGCCTATGGCAAGCTATTCCGAGCTGTCCGACCCGAAGTGTTTTCACCCCGAGGTGTCTAGAGGTGGGTCAGTGAGCTCCCATCGGGGAGTGGCCCGAAGTCCATTAGGAGGAGCTCGGGTATCGAGAAAGGTCGGGGTACCCCGACCTCGGGGCACCCCGAAGTGTCTTAACCCCGGGGAGGAGATGCAGGCAAGACGGCTTCTGGCGAGTAGTTTATCCGCCCAGTTGCCGAGCTCAACTCGGTGAGACCCTCCCTTCAAGTTGTGGTCATATCAGTTGTGCTGTCACGCTGAGTCAGTGTTTGAGCAAGGTCACGCCCACGTGTACCCGTGCTGCGAGGTCAGGCCAAATCACCCTCCATCACTGTTTGGCGTCGGTATTTATGCCGCTTCGTCGCGCGCTCCATCTAGCTGGACCGGTCTAGCGCCCAGTTCGACTAGAAAAAGACTCGAGTCGCGTCCAGATCATGCACGGACTTCACGCGATTTGGACTTCGCGGACGTCAAAAACGCGCTAAACCGTTTTCGCCTCGATGAACCCGCAACTGTGGCTATAAATAGGGGGACCCTTGGCCATTTTCTTCGCCACAAAGCTTTCGTCATTAGCGTTTGAGCTCGCGCCAGGGGTCTCTTAGCTCGGGTCTTCCAGTTCGTCCTGTTCTCCCAGTCCGGTTGCGTTTCTTTGGTGAGTCCTCCCGAGCTTCATTTTCCTTTCTAGTTTGTTTCTCTCCCTTCCGTCCGCTATGTCGTCTAGCGTAGACAGCCTCATCGACGAGCCCGAGGTGGGTACCTCGGATCTCGGTGTCCCTTCCGCCGCCCAGCCATCCGATGTACGGGTGGCTTCGGGTCATCTGGCACCCACTTCCCACCGAGGTCGGGTGCCAGATCAGTTCGGCCCTTCCACCATGACTGTGGAGAGACTCCAGGACCTCATACAGAAGTTCCATCTTCTTGGGGAGTACTCTTACAGTCTTCCTACCGGCAACTTCCCATGGGAGGACGGTCCTAATGAGATCATGGTCTTCAGGGAACAATTAGTAGCCGGGCTCTGACTTCCTCTCCACCACTTAATTTATGAGGTGCTAGTGCACTTCAACATAACCTTGGACCAACTTCACCTGAATTCCATACGGAATATAGTTGGGACCATTTCTCTCTGCTTCAACCGTTCTCTTCCTATTGACCTGGACATCCTTAGCACCATTTTGGCCCTAAAGAAGAGTGCTTCGGGCACTCTCCCCAGGCACAGACAGTCTTACTACCTGTCTCCCCGCCTGGGGTTCAAGCTCATGCACAGACTCCCGAGTAAAGTCCCGGCCTGGAAGCGGGACTACTTTGTAGTTCGGAGCAGCACGGGGTGGCCCTTCCCTACTGACTGGAGGGTGGCTGTTTATGACCCCGGTGTCATCTTAGATGGGAAGACCAAGAAGGCACTCCAGATGCTGGCTCAGCTTGGGCTAAATTATAAAGACTTCAGATCCGAAGAGAAGCTCGTCCAGGCCGGCTTGAGCTCGGGTAGGTTTCGCTTTACTTCGGCCTTTTGCACGTATCTTTATTTCAGATTGCTAATGTCGTGTCTTGTTGCAGGTCCCATGGAGGCGGAGARAATAGATAACCAGAAGCTCTTCCGCCAGATGAAGAGAAAGAAACGCGTAGCCAAGAAGGCGCGCGTTGAGTCCCCGCAAGCTTCAGCCAAGGCCCAACCTCCGCAGACTTCAGCTTCGGGGCCCGAGGTGGTAGCGAAGCCTGTCATCGACTTGGAAGGAGGGGCGGTGCCTCAGGGGCCCGAGGTGGTAGCGAAGCCTACCGTTAGGCCCACCGAACTTGCTACCAAGCCCACTGAGCCTGCTGCTGAGAGCGTTGCCGAGGCTTGTGCTGCCGGGGCTCATCCTGTCGAAGCTGCCGCCGAGGCCTCTGAGAGTTCCACTCACGACGTAGAGATGACGACATCTAGCTCGGAGGGCTAGGGGAGTCAAACCGTCCTGAACCCCCAGTGCAGCCTGGAGAAGAGCAAGCTGGCTGCATACCCGGGGGAGGTCAGCGAGTGGGCTGACCTCACTCCTGGTCAGCTTGGTGCCCGAGCTGCAGTATCTTTTTCCCCCCTTCTTTTTTCTTTTTCTTTTTTTTTTTTGATTTCCCTCGACCGATTTCTCTTTTGCAGGTGAACACCGCCATTCGCGCCTTGACCCTTCAATCAGATCGGCACCTGAGGCGGGCTCTGGAGGCTGAGAAGTCATCTCGCACAATCCATACTGAGTTGAGGGCAGCTCGCTGTCAGGTCCACCGCCTGGAGAGTGACGCCTCGGCTCAGAAGAGCTTCATTGAGGTGTTAATGGCAAAGAAGGGGGAGCTGGCCCGGGACAAAGATAAGCTGAGGGTTGAGGTAAACAGGCTCAAGGTCGGTCAAGAGGCCTTAGGGCTTGAGGTGAACAGCCTCAAGGCTGAGCGGGATGCCCTAAAGCTCGAGATACAAGGCTTCAAGGAGGCAAAGGGGAAGTTGGAGCACGAGGTGGAGTACCTCCAAGAAGATATAAGAGAGAAGACCGCGATCTTCGAGGATGCTCTCAAGGAGGCCAAGACTCAGGCCATCATCGACTATGTCAAATCTTCAAGGTTTGACGACGTGATGACCGAGGCCTACCGCAAGGGCTTCAAGCTCAGTTGGTGGCTAATCAGGCACCTCTACCCCGACCTGGATACGAGCGCCATCACCACTTCACGGATCACTGACGACATCGTGCGTCAATCAAAAGATGATCCCGATTTTGAAGATGAGGGCACCGAAGATGAAGCAGAGGATGCTGGCCCAGTTACTGCCCCCGAGGAGGTCCCTAACAGAGCCAACGAGCTTCTGAAGTAGTTTGCTCCCTGTATTTGTAAAATTAATCTTCTCCCTTTTTCTTTCTTGTAATCAAGACATTCTTAATGGAATTTATGTAATGAATCTTCTGCAATGAAGAGATTTTTTCCTTTTGTCAAAAGTTTGCGCAATTCATTTTTGTCGAAATGGTTATCTCACCCCAAGCTGTTAACCTATCGAGTTGAACTTCCGAAGTGGGTGTTCCTTAANGTCAAAAGTTTGCGCAATTCATTTTTGTCGAAATGGTTATCTCACCCCAAGCTGTTAACCTATCGAGTTGAACTTCCGAAGTGGGTGTTCCTTAATGACCATCGTGGCCCCAAACTATTTAGTAGGGGTAGCCTCGTGTACGCTGGGGTGAGGGACATAGTAGGGCGCATACTCGACCTATCTTTACCCGAGGTAGGTTGTTGTCTGTTATCCTTAACGGGTCCAACTCTTTGCATGCCAGGGCGGGCTATTTGTTGTAAGGTTCGTGCCCGAGCCGCCTGCACCTCAGGTGCTGCAAGTACTTAGTTCATTCTGATGGGGTAACTTAGTTTTATGCTGCCGAGGTTTCTTCATTAGCTCGGCGTTTCAGCCCTTAGGCTGGAGGAGTGGCTCGTGGCCCACTCTCGGAGTCTACCCATGCCATAGAGGCGACTGGGTCCTGTTGTGCCGAGGTCATATTAGCTCGGTATTCTGGCCCTTAGGC
>NW_010729410.1:10172-24144 GCF_000365185.1 Nelumbo nucifera
CACATCGGTCTATGACGCCCCTATCATCTTATGGAACACTTCAACAGATCCAACAGCAAATGGATAGCCCAATTTTATGGTGCGTTTCCTCATTACTGAATGACCCATCTTCATGCTAATGATGGAAGGCCTTTAGAGAATTCATCATATGAATCTCCCTATCACATGCACTCATATTTCAAGAGGGAACAAAAGTTACGCCCTAGTTTAATTTAAGTCAAACCAGAGTGGCTCCCACTAACTTTCATAAAGCCAGATTTCGGTGGGCCCTAATCGGCTAGGGTTCCACACGTATACTTTTCAAGAGGTGTGGGCCCACCACTGAGGAAGATCATCCAATGATCTTTAGGGAAACCATGGCAATGATGTGCATTCAGCCATGGTGTGCGCAAGAGCCGCTGTCGAATCTGCATGAGCCAAGTACTTATGGCCCATGTACGTAGCACATGTAGGGATAAATTGATCCAATCAATTAAATATCTGTAAAGCACATAAATAAAGCCCATTTTAATCATTAATAATTAGCATTATCTAGGTATATGGGCCGAATAGGGTTAGGCAGTTCAACCCATATAGCTTTCCTACCAATGTGGGCTTTTAGCAGTTTTTAACAATTTAAAACTGAGCCTTATAGGTTGGGCCAAATTAAACTCTTAATTAAATATCAATCCTTAGGCCCATCAGTGGGAAATTAGGGCTGACAATCAACCTCCATCGAACCCTAAATTCGGTCCAACCAGTTTGGACCAATCTGGTTCAAATAGGTCTGGGGTTTGATCTTTAATTAAAGATTTAATCCAAGAAACTGATCTGAAATTAAATACTGATTAAAGAAAAACAAGAATCAGTCAAAGAAGGTTGTTCGTACATTCCATCCTGCAAAACAGAGGTTAGATCACAGTATGCAGTTTCATAAACTGCAAATCGCAGAGAGTGATACTCCCATCTGCGAAATCTCCTTCCTGCGCCGCCATCTTCAATCCAAGAATAATAAAATAGAAACCCTAAAATTTCTAATAATTATTGCATCAGATCAAATCCTATACATTCAGTCTAAAAATAAAAAATTATTTTACAGACCAAATGTAATGAATAAATCAAGAAACTGCAAATCGCAGGTTCACTGTGCCAATCAAGAATTCGATCTCCACTTGTATGAACAACCCATAAATCAAGAAAATTATAAAGAACCATTCTAAATAAAATTCCAGATTCATAAAATTTAATTTCAGATCGTTCGCCCTTTATCTGGAAAATAATTTTCCAGAAAAAACCCTAAACTGCACAAATCAGGTACAATGCCTTCTGCCCATTTGCACAGGTTCAGATCTGGTTTAGTTCGGTTCAAGACTTGAACCTGGCTCTGATACCACTGGAGGAATGAGAGATCCATCATATGGATGGCCGAACCCTACAGGTAGGTTGGGCGAAATTTCAAAAATTTCCTCTCCCCTCATCTGGGAATCACATTCCCTGTTTTAGAAAATTTGCATTTTCAATAATCAATCTTGAACCATAAACCCAACCAGATCTGAATCCAGAAGCAGGAGAGGGATATACCTGATACAGAGAAACAATATCTCCCAATAGAGGTGTTCACACCCAAGGAAAGAACTGAAGACTGCTCCTACTGAAGATGGCCCAGTGTAGGATGGAGTGGAATCAGCAGTATTCTTCCCAAGAATTAGATCCTTCGCAAGAATCAGCTAGACGACACGTGAGCACGACTTCCAATCAGCCCTTTCACAAAGGACTCATATCAAGAACCGTTCTTGATCACTCCTACTATCGTGCAGATGCACTAGCATTGGTAGGAAGGAGGCGACAGGGAGAAATCAGCACAGTTTTACTGGAAGTTGTTTTCTCTCTTCTATAATCTTTTCTCGGTAGGTGAGAATGTGTTAGAGGCTCCCGCCTCCTCTTCCTTTTATAACCTTAATGGGATCAACACCTAATCCAATTAGGAGTTGCTGATCCAAATCTCATTTGGATCTAAATCCCCTTTAAGTGGTAAGGATGAGTCCTTATCTTTTGTGCAGATTAGATCAGGTCTGGAAACCTTCTAATAAGATTAGGAGAGGGCTGATCTAAAATGCAGATAAGATAAGGGTCTATCCTTATCACTTAAAGGGAATTCAGATCCAAATAAGATTTGGATCAGAAACTCCTAATGGGATTAGGAGCTGATCCCTTTAAGGTTATAAAAGGAGGAGGGGGCGGCAGCCTCTAATAATATCACATCCTCACTCTCAGAGCAAGAGTTACAGTAGAGAGAACATAGCATCACTGCACTATTTTCTCTCTACCGCCTCCTTCCTGCCACCGCCGCCTCACTGCCAGTTCGATCTCCTCTTTCAAGCAGGAACGATCAAGATTGGATCTTGATATCAACCTTTGGAGAAATGCTGATTTGAAGTTGTGCTCATTGTTAGACAGTTGTATGCCCTTAGCTCCAATCAGAATGATGTACATTTTGATATTTAATGTAAATAAATAAAGTACATATTTGATTCATGTCCCCGTGGTGTGTTTCTGTCTAATACCCTTAAATTGGACACTTATGAGATTCAAGTTAGTTTAGAATATTCTTAGACATTGGATAAGTCTAGGGAAATTTATCCTTTCAAGGCTGACACTAGTGTGCTGCCAAGTGTTGGGGTGGCCTGTCTCAGCCACAAGGGTGAGACCCAAGGCACATGCAGTGTAGGATTAATTGAATCTTTGAACCGGACCAGATTTTCAGTATTGCTCTTGACCTTGGAGATTGATGGGCAAAACTGGAAAGTTACACCTGACTCCTAGACTCAATTATGATACTGCACTAGGTGTCGGATTGGTCTGGTCTGTCTTTGATATGCCAATCAGTGAGATCCTTAGCGGGAGTCAAAACCTAAGTATGTTGGGACAGTCTGAGAACTCATCTGAGTGGGTGATCATAGTGACAGGATCAGCCCCTTTGTCGGACAAAGGTAATGATCGGGGATGCACTCTCTCTGATGGAAACCAAGACTGCCGGCAGCCGATTTCAATCGTTGAGATTTTTTTTGCAAAATATATTTTATATGAGATATAAAAGTATATATATTACGGTTTCTAAACATTTGCAAAAGGTTTTAATTCCTGGGTTCCATGTGAGTAGAGAGTGCAGCACTGTTCCTTGCAGCMGAGGGARAGGTYCTCTCTTGTCGGGCAGTGTTTGATCATTATGGGCTAAGAGGTTAAGTGTAAGGCCATTGAGGGTAATACCTGATGGGCTAATCTTGCATCTGCCCACAATCCCTGGGTGTTACAAGGTGGCTCGGCCCAGGGACCACTTAGGGTAAGTGTTGGGCCCATAGAGCCCATGTGATGGGTTTGAGGGGGTGCACTGTCCATAACAGTGTTTTCGGCCAGGCCTTGTAACAAAGGCTGGGCCGAACCCATGTGGTTGATGTGTAAATCAATGTTTGGGTCCCATGCCATACAAGGAAGCCCAACTGGGTAGCAGTTTGGAAGGCTAAGTGAGCACATAACCTTATTGGGCCCTAAAGCCCATTTCGAACTAATCTGATTTGATCAGTTAAATAAGGGGCGAATTCTGATATTAGATTAGCAGATAGGATTAGGTCTCAACCCTATCCACTCAGAGTGTCCAGATCTGAATGTGATTCAGATCTGGAAACCTCCTAATAGGATTAGGAGTGRGCTGATCTAATCTGCAGATAAGATAAGGGTTTACCCTTATCACTTAAAGGGAATTCTGATCCAAATATGATTTGGATCAGCAACTCCTAATGGGATTAGGAGCTGATCCTTTTAAGCTTATAAAAGGAGGAGGGGGCGACAGCCTTTAGAAGATATTCATATTCACATCCTCTTCACAGCTGAATTCACAGAAGAGAGAATTCAGCATCACTGCGCTAAATCTGTCTTGCCGCCTCCTTCCTGCCGCCGCCATATCTGCCAGTTCGATCTCCTCTTGTCAGTAGGAGTGATCAAGATTGAATCTTGATATCAGTCCTTTGTGAAAGGGCTGATTAGAAGAAGTGCTCACGTGCCATCCAGCTGATACTTGCGAAGGATCTAGTTTTTTGAAGAACGCTGCTGATTTTGCTCCATCCTGCACTGCGTCATCTTCAGTGGGAGCAGTTTTTGGTTCCTTCCTTGGGCGTGAACACCTCAATTGGGAGATACTATTTCTCCGTATCAGGTATATCCCTTTCCTACTGCTTTTGTTCAGATCTAGTTCAGTTCTTGGTTCAAGATTGAACCTTGAAAAATATGATTTTTCCAAAATAGGGAATACGATTCCCAGTAGGATGGAGAGAAGTTTTTGAAATTCGCCCATTCTATTCCACAAGATTCGAGCATCCATACGATGGATATCTCATCCTTTCACTCATAGCCTCCAACGAATTCTTGTGAAGGGTTCTGTTCCTAGGACGAACACTACTGATTCTGCTCCAACATTCACTGTGTCATCTTCAGTGGGAGCTGTCTTTGGAGTCTTTTTTTGAGCGTGAACACCTTCGCTGGGAGATACTATTTCTCCGTATCAGGTATATCTCTCTCCTGCTTCTGGTTTCAGCTCTGGTTCAATTTAGGGTTCAAGATTGATCCTTGAAAATGCAGATTTTCTAAAACAGGGAATGTGTTTCCCAGATGAGGGGAGAGGAAATTTTTGAAATTTCGCCCAACCTTCTTGTAGGGTTCGACCATCCATATGATGGATCTCTCATCTCTTCAGTGGTATTAGAGCCAGGTTCAAGTCTTGAACCGAATTAAACCAGATCTGAACCTGCGCAAATGGGCAGAAAGGCGTTCTACCCGATTTGCGCAGATTAGGGTTTGTTCTGGAAAATTGTTTCCCAGATAAAGGGCGATTGATCATAAATTATTTTTATAAATCTGAATTTTTATTTAGAATTGTTCTTTATAATTTTCTTGATTTATGGGTTGTTCGTACAAGTGGAGATCAAAATCTTTTTTTGCCTCGTGACAATCTGTGATTTGCAGTTTCCTGATTTATTTATTACATGTGGTCTGTAAAATAATTATTTTTTTTACTTTTAGACTGAATGTATAGGATTTGATCTGATGTAATATTAATAGAAAGTTTTAGGGTTTCTATTTTATTCTTGGATCGAAGATGGCGGCGCAGGAAGGAGATTTCGCAGATGGGAAAATCGCTTTGTAGTTTGTGAAACTGCATACTGTGATCTAACCTCTGTTTTGCAAGATGGAATGTGCGAACAAACCTCTTTGACTGATTCTTGTTTTTCTCTAATCAGTATTTAATTTCATATCAATTTCTTGGATTAAATCTTTAATTAAAGATCAAACCCTATAATCATTCGAACCAGATTGGTCCAAACTGGTTGGTCCAAATCTAAGGTTCGATCAAGGCTGATGTCAGCCCTAATTTTCCACTGATAGGCCAAAGGATTGATATTTAATTAAGAGTTTAATTTGGCCCAACCTGTAAGGCCCAGTTTTAGATTGTTAAAACTACTAAAAGTCCACAATTGCAGACAAGCTATATGGGCCGAACTGCTTAACCCTAATTCGGCCCATATACCTTGATAATGTTAATTGTTAATGTTATGGATTAAAATGTGCTTTAATTATGGGCCTTACAGATATTAATTGATTGGATCAATTCTATCCTTGCATGTGATGTATGGATGTGTGATGTGCAATGTTCATGGGCCATAAGAGCTTGGCCCATGCAGATACAATAGTGGGTCTTGCGCACACCATGGCTGAATGCACATCAATGCCATGGTGTCCCTAAAGATCATTGGATGATCTCCCTCAGTGGTGGGCCCCACACCTCCTGAAGAGGATATGTGCGGAACCCTAGCCGATAAGGGCCCACCGAAATCTGACTTTATGAAAGTTAGTGGGAGCTACTTTGGTTTGACCTTAACTGAACTAGGGCATAATTTTTGTTCCCTCCTGAAATATGAGTGCTTGTGATAGGGAGATTCATATGATGAACTCTCTAAAAGCATTCCATCATTAGCATGAAGATGGGTCCTTCAGTAATGAGGAAATGCACCATAAAATTGGGATATCCATTTGTTGCTGGATCTGTCAGAGTGTTTCATAAGATGATAGGGGCATCATAGACCAATATGGGAGGGGCTACACCAGAAAATGGGAACTCTCTCACGGTACCATGGCGTTCACGAATATGATGGGTGAGCACTCACTGGACAGAAAGGTTTAACCTAAAATGGCTATGAACCTTGTCTGACAGAGGCCAAAGGGAAAGTTCATATGATGAATGGATATGATCCTTCACAGGAAGGTGGTGGGGTTTTATAGCTGAAACAGTTGGTTTCATGCACCCTATGTGATTTCCCACATTTCCAGAGACAAGTCATTGTCTCTGTCACTGAGATAGGAGGGAAATCTCAGAGATGAATAAATGGGAATGGAACATAGATTAAAAGCCATATCTATGTAGATAACATGAATCAAATTAGGTTGTGGACTAATGTTTGCTCTTTTATTAGAAAATGGCAAACAGACAATTTGCAAAGCTTCTTGATGACAACAAGCTTAAGGGCCAAACTATGCCGACTGGTACCATAACCTTATGCTGTTCTTAACCTCTGAGAAACTAGACAAGGTGGCTAAGAATCCTGCCCCGGATCGTCCGAGAGATAGGGCTTCTGAGGCCCGGAGAAGGGAATACCCAGAATGGGAGGAGAAAAACTCCCTTGCTCGCTGCTATATCATTGCCTCGTTGGACAATCCAATACAGAGTCGGTTTGTGATAGCTATGACAATAACCCTAGCAAGTGCACTAGTTATCAAGTAGTATAAAAATATCGTTCCCATGAGGATTTAACAAAATAAGTATTAGAACTACAGCCTTCCCTAATTATTTGAACAATCGAATTTCAAATTTAAGAGTAAAATCTACTGAAAAACAGGAAAAGAAAACAAGAGCAAGAGTATCAATACTGAAGTATGCAACGACTGACTGAATTCACTAGGACCTTTGGTCCGCCTAACCATTCCAATGAATAGCAATAGATGAGATTATCCAAGGTAATTTGTCATTCCCATAAGTTGAAGTTTTTCCAATTTTATTCAATATTCTTTCTCAAGGTATATCAAAACTACTTCTATCAGGTAACCCCTCGATCTCTCGACTAGAGTTCTCAAGATAAAAATGCATTAAGTTCAAGGAAAAACGATTACATTTAGATGAATCATGTGTATATACCCCTATATACCATTCAATTCACACCATGAATTATTTGGTCTGCTATATGAATTCCTYTYTCRATTCATTCACATAAACCTAATCAATTAAGAGATGGTCACTCCTAATAGCATTAAGCAAGATAACTCATAGACTATATGGAAATCACGATCTTGGAAAAATCAGAATAAAAATATATTCATTGTTATGATTAGGCTTTCCACAGCCCTAGCTATAAATAAATCAGTTCATACTAGAGGAAATAAAGCAAACAAGAGGAAAGAAAAAACTCATGGTGTCACCCTTGGAGCTGAGATTTCCTCTTCTCCTTGCCGCCACCTCCTTCTTGCAGTCTTCTTCCTTGATAGATTGGTTGCTCCTCTGCTTCTCTCCCCCCTTTCTAGTCTGCCCCCTCATCCCTTTATATAGCTTAAAGGGGAGGGGGTGGTCTCCAACTCCTTCTTGGAGTTTGTCTTTCAAAAATAGAAAGTCCTAGTCTAATCCTACTCTTATCTGTTTATCTAGTGAACTCAATCTCTTTATCTTTCTAGGATTACATCACAAATTTAAATCTGTTAGGACTCTTCTCAGTTTCTTGTTCTTGCGTATTAGGCTTCCTCTGCAAATTGGGCTGCTGCAAGGCTTTTCTGCAAGTTGGCTTCAGCTGCGAATTGGGCCTTCCTACGAATTGGCCCCGACATTGGACCCAGATTTGACTTCGATTCAGGTCGAATCTGCGAAATCCCAAAATATAAAAGTTGTAGATTTCTCTCTTATCTTTCTAGTGAGTCTTGAATCAACCCAATCGGATCTAGGATACGAGAGTTAGGCCCAGATTACTGAACGGTGCCGAAACTATGAAAAATCATCCGATTTGGGGATAAAAATATGATAAATTTTATTCTCATCAGTTCGATCAGATTGAACTTGCCAAAGACATATTGGACAGTCTCAAGACAATGTACAAAGAGCAAAACCATTCTACTCGGAGGAAGGTCTTGAAGCAGTTCATGACTGCGCAGATGTTCAAGGGCCAACAAGTTCACGACCATTATCTTCGGATGATGGGCTACATTAACGAACTAGAGGCTCTTGGATCCGGGCTGGATTTGGTAACCCAGATAGATGCCATTCTCAACTCTTTGCCTCTATCCTTCAATCCATTCATCATTAACTACAACGTGAACAAGATGAATGTCAGCTTGCAGGAACTTAGCAATATGTTGCAGAGGGCCAAAGAATTGATTAAGAAGGATGAGCCCATAGCCATGCTTGTTGAAGCAGGAAAATTAGGCAAGAAGAGGAGGGCAAAGAGAAAGCCCCAGAAGAAGGCCACCTAACCCAAGAAGCAGAGGAAAGACAAGGCATCAGATGCCTGTCCCTATTGCAAGCAGACCGGCCACTGGAAGAGGAATTGTCCTCAATACCTGGAATCCAAGAAAGTTAATCTCGAATCTTGTGTCATAGAAACCAATTTGTTGGTAGCTTCTGTGTCCTGGTGTATTGACTCTGGGGCATCAACTCATGCGTGTAACTCACTGCAGGGGTTCAAGGTAAGCAGAAGGCTGAGTGAATGAGAACACTTTACTTGGGGACTTCTACAAGTGTTGCATCTATGGCTATAGGAACCATAGAATTGATTTTTAGAGAATGATCTATTGTACTCAAAGGTTGTTTTTTTTGTACAGAATTTAAGAAGAAATTTGACTTCTGTCTCAAAACTATGTGCGGATGGATATTCTGTCTTCTTTAGTAATACGATTACTATTAAAAGAAATAATAAATTCATCGCATATGGGGAACTAGAAAATGGTCTCTATGTTCTAATCCCACGTGCCTGTGGCATTACCGACATGGCCATATCAGTATTTATCGTATCACAAGGTTGGTATTAGATGGTCCATTGGATTTTCTAACTGTAGAACATCTTCCCACTTGTGAGCCTTGCCTTCATGGTAAGATGACGAAACGGCCATTTAATGGTAAGCCTGAAAGATGTATGGGCGTGTTTGATCTAATACAAACTGATGTATGTGGTCCCCTGAGTGTTAGGTGTATTTCATTACATTTACCGATGATTATTCTCGGTATGGTTACGTATACCAAATGAGACACAAGTCCGAATCCTTTGAAAAGTTCAAAGATTTCAAACAAGAGGTCGAGAAACAGTTAGGGAGAGAAATTAAAGCCCTTCGATTGGATCAAGGTGGTGAGTATCTCTCTGACGAATTCAATGAGTACTTGACGGTCAACGGGATAGTATCACAGTTGGCTCCTCCTGCTACACCGTAGATTAACGGTGTTTCAGAGAGGAGGAATATGACCTTATTGGATATGGTCTGGTCACTTCTCGTACACTCAGAGTTACCCACATCCTTTTGGGGTTACATATTAGAGACTGCGATATACGTGCTTAACCAGGTTCTAACCAAATCGGATCCGAATACTCCATAYGAACTTTGGACCGGAAAGAAACCAAGTGTCAGACACTTGAAGATTTGGGGTTGTCCAACGCACGTTAAAAGAACGAGTGCAGACAAATTGGAATCCAAGACCAGCCATTGCCTATTCGTAGGCTACCCCAAAGGCTCTATGGGTTATCTTTTCTATGACCCAAGTGAACAGAAGGCATTCTGCAATCGAAGTGCACAGTTCTTGGAAAATGATTACATCCTGGACACCCATCGTCAGGAAATAGTTCTTGATGGGGAGTGCTCAGGAGCAGTGGGAGGTGCCCCACAAGTTCCAGGTATTGACCAACCTAGAAGATCTACCAGGGTATCCAAGCCACCAGTCCGTTTTGGCTATGACCAGGATAGTTACCTGGTGGAAGCCTTGACTAGTGAGGAGGATCCCGTGACTTATGCGGAAGCTATGTTAGACATAGATTCCCTGAAGTGGATAGATGCCATGCGAGCTAAGATGGACTAAATGGAAACCAATGGAGTCTGGACTCCAGTAGATCTGCCCCCCGGGGTAAAAGCAATTGGTTGCAAATGGATCTATAAAAGGAAGAAGGGCCCCGATGGTAAGGTTGAGACCTACAAAGCTCGTCTAGTGGCGAAAGGGTATACTCAAAAAGAGGGCATCGATTATGAGGAAACATTTTCGCTCGTAGCTATGCTTAAATCCATTTGGATCCTGCTAGTTATAGCAACATACCATGACTACGAGATTTGGCAAATGGATGTCAAAATTGTGTTCCTGAATGGAGATCTTACTGAAGATATCTACATGCAGCAACCACAAGGTTTCATAGCTGCGGGTCAGGAACACATGGTATGTAAGTTAAATAGATCCATATATGGACTTAAGCAAGCTTTTAGGAGTTGGAACATCCGGTTTGACTCTACCGTCAAAAAGTTTAACTTTGAGCAGAATCCGGATGAACCCTATGTCTACAGGAAGTACAGTGGAGATAAGGTTATCTTCTTGGTTCTGTATGTAGATGACATTCTACTCATTGGGAATGACGTAGGAATGTTGAATACGGTGAAAGTATGGCTTTCACAGCAATTCTCCATGAAAGATCTTGGAGAAGCCTCCTATATACTGGGTCTTCGACTCTATAGAGATAGATCGAAGCGGATGGTAGGACTATCCTAATTTACTTATATTGACAAAATTGTCAAGAGATACTGCATGGAGAACTCCAAGAAGGGAAATGTTCCTTTCAGGCACGGAGTCACTCTCTCAAAGAAGATGTTTCCCAAGACTTCTGAGGAGATTGAGGGCGTGAAGGTCGTTCCCTATGCCTCATCCGTAGGGAGCATCATGTATGCCATGCTGTGCACTCGTCCTGACATTGCTCAGGTAGTGAATGTGATAAGCAGATTCCAGGCCAACCTAGGGCAGGAGCACTGGACTGCTGTGAAAGASATACTTAAGTACCTTCGAAGGACAAAAGAGTTTTGTTTGGTATTCGATGGTAGCTCACTAAAAATCCAGGGGTATACTGATGTCGATTTCCAATCGGATCCAGATGATAGAAAGTCTACATCTGGGTATGTTTTCATGATAGGATCGTGTACTGTTTCCTAAAAGTCAGTAAACAGGGGTCCTAAGTAGCAAAAATAACAGTCCATAACCCAAGCCGAACACATTGCCGTAAGTGAGGCTGCCTTATGAATGAAGGTGTTCATTCTGGAATTTGGAATTTCGCACATCATCCATTCCACTGTTGTGTGACAACAATGGATCTACGGGAGATTGATGTTAAGAGGTAGCATCAGCGGAGAATGTGGCAAACTCATGGACTAAGCCACTGACACAGAAAGTGTTTGAGAAACACGTAGAAAGTCTGGGACTCTGGCTTATACCAGATTGGACCTAAGTGCAACTGGGAGCTGTTAGACAGTGTATGCCCTTAGCTCCAATAAGATTGATGTACATTATGACATTTATTGTAAAATGAATAAAGTACATATTTGATTCATGTTATAGTGGTGTGTTTCTGTGTAATACCCTTAAACTTGACACTTAATGAGACTCGTGTTAGTTTAGAATGTTCATAGCCATTGGATAAGTCTGGGGAGATTTATCCTGCTAAGGCTGACACTGGTGTGCCGCAAAGTGTTGGGGTGGCCTGTCTCAGCTGCTAGGGTGAGACCTGAGGTACATGCAATGTAGGTTTATTTGAAACCCTGAACCGGACCAGATTTCCAGTATTGCCCTGGACCTTGGTGTTAAGTGGGCAAAACTAGAAAATTACACTTGACCCCTAGACTCGATTATGATATTGCACTAGGTGTCAAATTGGGCTATCTTTGATATGCCAATCAGTGAGATCCTTTGAGGGGGTCAAAACCTAGGTATGTTGGGACAATCCGAGAATTCATCTGAGTGGGTGATCATAGTGACAGGATTAGCCCCTTTGTTGGACAAAGGTAATGATCGAGGATGCACTCTCTCTGATGGAAACCAGGACTGCCGGCAGCCAATTTCAATAGTTGAAATTTGTTTTGCAAAATATATTTTATATACGGATATAAATATATATATTACGGTTTCAAAATGTTTGCAAAAGGTTTTAATTCCCGGGATCCATGTGAGTAGAGAGTGCAGCATTGTTCCTTACCATTGTCCAACAAATGAGCTGATCCTGTCACTATGATCACCCACTCAGATGAATTCTCGGACTGTCCCAACATACCCTGGTTTTGACCCCTTCTAAGGATCTCATTGATTGGCATATCAAAGACAACCCAATCTAACACCCAGTGCAGTATCATAATCGAGTCTAGGGGTCAGGTGTAACAATCCAGTTTTGCCCACTAATCACCAAGGTCCAGGGCAATACTGGAAATTTGGTCCGGTTCAAGGTTTCAAGTAAACCTACACTGAATGTACGTCGGGTCTCACCCTAGCAGCTGAGACAAGCCACCCCAACACTTGGCAGCACACCAGTGTCAGCCTTAGCAGGATAAATCTCCCAAGACTTATCCAACGGCTGTGAACATTCTAAACTAACACGAGTCTCATTAAGTGTCCAATTTAAGGGTACTACACAGAAACACACCACTATAACATGAATCAAATATGTACTTTATTCATTTACAATAAAATGTCATAATATACATCAATCTGATTGGAGCTAAGGGCATACACTATCTAACATGAACATCAAGGAAGCTCTTGTGTTCCAACCAAAAACATCAATAAAACAAAACAACAAATAGGAAATCTCTCACCAAAGGTAGAAACACAACAATGGAAACAAGAAGAAATGCTGAAAACGGACTTGTCTTTTTCATTTCAGTCCTTGTAAGTCTTCTTCTTCTTCTTCCAAACCCTTCTTCTCAAAACCCCTTCTCTGTTCTCTGTTATCTCCTAGAGAGCCACTGAAGTTAAGAGAGTGGAGAGAACTCTCCAAATTCGTTGATAGCCAAAAGACGTATTGGCTTGCAAGACGAGCCAAATAATACAAAAGGCCATCTTAGTTTATTTCCCCTTTTTGTCGTTTTCACTTTATTTCATTTTGTCTTTCTTATTTGTGGGTCCCACCTCATGAGGAGGACAACCCAACACCCCACACTTCTTTAACAGGCTGCTTCCCTTTGTCGATGATAATTGACTGTCGTCTTTCCCCAACATGAGACTCAGGTGTTAATACCACCCTAACCCATCGACTACGAGTGTTGCGAGGACTCTCCCTAGCCTGTTCCACTGCATGGCCGGGTGGTGGTGCTTTAACATGCCTCGGATGCAGCTTGGAAACTAAGAAAACTTGAAAACCGTCAAATAATGAACATAAGTAGCCACAACGGAGCGAACTTCATACTACTACATGCTTGTACCTGGCCAAAGGGAAACGCTTAATGCCTGTAAAGGAAAGATTATTGTGACGCTGCCAGAAAACATCTTCGCCATTGGAATGCAAAAATTGTGACCCAAGGTTGTCATATCCGAATTGATAGAGAACACGACTAGGCCGGTATGCACACAGTTGAGCCTCTTCCAACTTGTCCAAGTAACCAATAACACTGGACCACAGAACAAGGTGGGCATCACCCACCACAGGATTGTTAATACCAGCAGTACATTGCTGGTCTCCTCCCTCAGGGCCGTTCATGCCAAAACAGAAAGGCATGGAATACGGACAAGGAAAGAAATCGTCCAAAGGCAATCTGGCTTTTACCTCTCTTGGCGTTAACCAACGTTTGCTACAACAGACATCTAATGAGACATTCTCTGAATCCAAATCATCCAAATTAGCCATATGGATGTGCAACGGAGAAAGTTTATGAAGAGTTATATCCAAATCAAATCGCTCGT
>NW_010729410.1:204522-222367 GCF_000365185.1 Nelumbo nucifera
TCATGAAATGTTCATCTCTAGCTTCAATTGAGATGACATAGCCCTTGGTCAAATATTTATGATATTTGCATCTGATTGTAGGTAAGGATACGGGACATAGYTGTGCAAGATAAGTTGCAATATCTCCACTGTCTATTGTCCTCAGTTCTTCCTGTAATCAAGCAGATCCACTCAGAACAGTGCTCTGAAATGGAGAGTGAAACCAAGCTACAGGTGTAGCCTATGTTCTGTTTGAGCTTTAAATATAACAAAAATTATCATGTTTTTTCTTTAAGAAGATTTTCAAATGCATGGAAGATTATTTATCAACATTTGATCATGATTGCAGGTCTTTTATTGATCTTTTTTTTTTTTTTTCTTCCTGTTCTTTTTGTATGCTTTTGTTTCTTTTTTCTGTGTGCCAGTTATTTACTGCTTCTTGGACAGCCTGTAGCTACAGCTCTTGGTTTCTTATTCACAATGATTTTTTTTTATGGATACATGAAAATTTTATTGATATAAAGAAAAAGAATTAGTTATAAACTTATAATGCACAAGTAGAAATGTGCTATCTATCAAAGAATAAAAAGTAGAAATGTGCCAAAGCACGCCTTACAAAGGAACAAGGGCTCCCATTAAACTGATGCTAAAATTACATCATTGTCCAGCACTCCACTTGTGGTACCCTTTGTCTTGCTAAGGCACCTACCAAGCATTTTCTATTCTGCTTACCCAATTTTTTTTGAGAGAAAAGGTTACTTTCATTAACAAGTGTGAAAATGCAGGTTAATCTGAGTGTAGCCACTTGTATAAAAGATGCCAAAGGTTATGTCCCTATCTAATCCACCCCTCCCAAGACCTTAGCTACTTGGGACCCAACATTGGGTAATGACCTTTTCTCTTTATCATGTTAACTTGGAACTGAGTTAGAAGTTATGACTGAATATATTTAGATGAGTAAGATTGGATTTTACATGATACCAAGTTCTAGAAAAAATGCCTATTAGAACCAAAATACTTAAAAATAGAAATTTCAAAGAGAACCTTTAAGTGGTTACATAGTATATCTTAGTTGGTAACTTGGTATATTTAGTGCTCAGATCCATTTCCCTTGCATGAGAGCTTCATTTCAATAAAAGAAAGGCAGCAGGGCAGGACTTAACAATAAAATAGCTATTTGAGTCTGGGTTCTAGATCCATGAAGTCTGAGTTATGGGATCTGAATGTAGAATGTTGTAGCTCTTCTAACCTCTGGCGAGGGAGACCTTTTGAGCTTTAACCTCTAGCCCATCTGTGGCTTGGTTTGGAAAATGTACTATGTATAGCTCATGCATGTAAACGGGCTTGGTCTTAAGGATACCCTTTAACAACTTCAGAATTGTGGCAAATTTAACAACTACAGAGACAGGGAGAGTATGCATTTTATTTTAGTAAAATTGGTCTAAATATTGTATTTTCCCAAAAGTATAGGCTCAAGTCTCATTGGAGTTATTTAAAGTCATTTTTATTGATGAAATATGATAACTCTGTATTTTGATGCCTTAAGGGCATCATTTCAAGGGTATTTTTGGCCTTAGAATAGTCTAAGTATGCCCTTTTCCCAATTAAATTCAATGTTTTGACCTCTGAGGGTCTCTTTGCAAATTCTGTGCAAAACTGGGAAGGTTTCATGGCTGAATTACAGTTTTTGGGAAGCTGGTGTGAAGTCCAGCTAAGAGAGGGGGCGTTTTTGTGAAAAACTATGAACAGGAGGGCGCCACCTATCTGCTAAACCCAGTTTGGTGCCCCTCCTACTGTATTAGCATGCTCCCCTCTCCTTAGCAAATCCTAGGGCGCCTTTTAACCTATTTTTTTCATCCTTAGCAAACCCTAGCCACCCCCAGCTGTTTAATCTCCACCCTTCACTCCTAATCTCCACCACTCATTCTAGGGCACTCTTTTTGTAGCTTTTAAACCCTAGGGTGCCACCTAACTGCTAATCCTCACCATTCAGTCCCTAACCACTAGATCTCAACTCTCCATTCCATCTTCTATTTCAGCCATCCACTCTAGGGCGCCACCCACCTCCTTTAATCTCCACCTTTCAACCCTAGGTGCTCAATCCCCTCCATTAGTTTCTGGGCACCCAAATCTCAGCCCTACGTAATATTGGGCGCCTTCTTCTTTTCTTCTTAGACCTAATATCACCCCAGAATCATCCTAACCCTCCATTAGAAACCCTAAGGCGCCCATATCTTTTCTAAAACCTAGCTGCCACCCCCTTCTTTCTAGCTAATCCCAATTGTATCCACCATTCTCTATAAAAAGTGATGCGGCACGATCCGAGCACTCCTACCTGGCTGCTGACTGGCTCCTTGTTGGCAATGAACGGCACTTAAGAAGATGAAGAAGGATTCCCAGGGATTTTCCCGACAGGAATACTCTGAAGCTTAAGTTAGAACGTTGGGGAGGAAGAAGAGAGAGAGAGAGAGAGTATAAAAGGCTAAGAGTGTAGATCACGCTAGATCACTAGGTCTCGAGATTAGCTCGTGAGCAAGTAAGAGTGTAAGTTTAGATCTAATTCGAGAGAGAGTCTGTCTCTCTGCTTAAAGGGCTTTTATAGGGGCGTTCTTGTCAAATCAGGCATAACCGCCATTGGGCTCCTGTCGCAGCCATTACCTGCCAAGTCTGCGCAGGTGATCATTACAGTGTACTATTTCGCTTGGATGGATAACACGTCCTAAAGGAGCAGGCACGCCTCCGTCTGTCGAGAGACGTGGGTGCAAACTTCCAAAAGGACACGGACTGCGCCGTCAGTCGAGAGACGTGGCGCAGTCTGATCAATATGGTCTGATCAAACGGAAGCTTCTTGAGAACGTCGCGTCACTCAGACGCAAGTTACTTCGTAGGGAGCTATCCTTGTCGCGAGCTACTTGTATTAAGTTCTTAGGAGTACTTCGAGGTGACTCTCATCAAGGTTGGTCTTTGGGGCAGTTCTTCTGCCCAGGTGCTAGAGCGAGCTGGTTTCCCTAGCTCGCGAGCTGGAATAGTCTTGGAGTATTCCCTTCTCTATAGCTCGGGGGACCTGGAGCTCGCGTTGTAGCGAGCTCCCCCTATAGAGAGCTATGACGCGGCAAGCTATTCTACAAACTCGTTACTTGGTCGTGGTCAAGCCATGCTGCTGAGTTGTTGCTCATGCTGAATCAGGTCCGCGTGTCATCATCTCAGTAGGTCGGGTCAAATCATCCTCCATCAAGAAGGACCCAAGAGCTCCTGAGAAAGGGTTGGATTCTGCTCTCAGGTAAGACGGAAGGCTGATCTTGAGAAGTTCAAGGGTAGAGGAAGAGGAGGACACGCCCAAGAAAGAGGAGGGGTTCCTACTTACAGTTTGCCAACACCACTACTGCCACCTCTGGAATCGGATCCGAACCACTTTTACTTTATTTTAGTTTTAATTTCTGTTCTTTCAATTCCGGTTTCGTTATTTCCTTTCTGCAGTTTATTTTGATTGTGTTTGATCTTTGTTTTCTTTACTACAAATTTGCAATTCGGCCAGGTAAGACAGAAGGCCTTGCTCGAGAAGTTCGAGGGTTAAAGGAGAGATTCAGAGACTACTACCTCTGATCGGATTACAGATTTTTATTTTGTTTATTTCATTTATTTATTTCTGTATTTATTTATGTTTCTACACATTTAACTTTCAATATTGTTCGAATTCTATATTTTTCTCAGTTTAATTAATTAATTTTTATAATTCTACACTTCCCTCTTGTGTTCTCTTGTCCGGATTTGAGTATGTATTAATTTTTCCCTCGCTTCCTTGTGGATACAACCCTTTCTCACCCATTTACTACATTAGTATTTGTTTGAGAATCAAAAAAATTTTATAAATATTAAACTGGTGTTCGGAAGTGCTTAATGACACGCTTTTGGCTACACCAAGTTTTTGGCGCCATTGTTGGGGAAGCACGGAGAAAAATTTTTATTTGCTTTGTCTGGATCTGTTTCATTATTTTTTTATTTTTGTTTTATTACTTGATCTGTAATCTCAGTTTAATTCTTGTTTCTCTTTAATTCGGCAAGGCGGAATAGCGAAAGGTGGGGTATCGGAGCGTTGCGGGACTACGGAAGAGAAGAGAAGAGAAGAGAAATTGGATTGTGTTTCAGGTGTAGTCGTCCCATTTTATTTTTAATTTTTTATTTTTATTCTCAAACTCTTTTTTTTTGGTTGAATAGTGATTTTCAAATTTTTAATTAATTTTTTTCTATATCCGATTTATTTTTTTTGTATTATTTTTCTTTTGTTTTGGTTCTAGATATATTTTAATTTCTTGTTCAAATTTCGGTTTTATTAGGTTTGTGTTTTTCTTTTATTTCAGATAAAAAAACAGAAAAAAAATTGTTTATTTTATTTTATTTTATTTATTGCCGCATAGTTTTCTTTGTTTATTTTATTTTATGTTTAATTTTTAGAATAGCAATTTTATTGTTATAATTTATTTTGGTAGTTGTTAATCTTTTTAGCATAATTAATTCTTTTATTTTATATTTTTTATAATTATTTGTTGTGTCATTTAATTTCCTTTATTTTTAGTTATTTAATTGAATAATTAATCATTAAATAAAAAATTGTTTAAATTTTTGAATTTGAGTTTAAATTTAGAATTTGAATTTAAATTTTAATTTTAATTCAAATATGAATTTGAATTTGAATTTGAATTTCAAATTTCGAAATTTAAATTTAAAATTTCGAATTTAAAAATAATAACAATAAATAAATAAATAAATCGAAAAAATAAATAAATTTAATTAATATTTTAAATGTTTTGCATTTGCATCCCAACATTTAGGGTTTCATACTCTAAAGCATGCATCATATTGGTTTATTTAATTTCTGAAATTATCATTGTTAGTTGTGAATGTGTTAGGTTTTCTTTCTTTTTATTTTAATTGCTTCTTTTGCTTAGTTTATTTCAGTGTTAGGTTTTCTTTCTTTTTATTTTAATTGCTTCTTTTGCTTAGTCTATTTTATTCTTTTATGTTATATTGCTGAATTGAATTTTAGAAATAATTGTTCATGCATTGTAATTAGTTGCATTCATTTTGTTTGATTGTTTTTGTTTCGTTAACCCATTTAAGGGCACCCAACTTAAATAAGATAAGGTGGGGATTTCATCACCCTTCCTTGGCCAAAAATCATCACCCTTCACGTGCGGTTTACCATAAACCCTAATTTTAAATTTGGATAGCAAGATCCTTTAGTGAACCCTCACACTTGGTTCAAAGGTGTGCTGAATTTTAGGAAAGCTTGTAAATACTTTCCATAACCGGCGGTTGGTGTCTAAGGAAAGAGGTTAAATGGCTACACCAAAGCGGGTTTTGTGGTTACTTAATTAGGTCTTTGCGAGAGTAAGGGGAGCCTCCCACATCCCCACCTCTTACCTGGCTAACCAAAGGAAGTGGTGTAACTCCAAGTGAACCTAAAAGGATTCACATTGGTTGATTTACTTGCAATTAAAAAAAATTCAAATTCAAATTTGAATTTAAATATTAGGAATTTAAATTTCAAATTCCAAAAAAAAATAATAAAGAAAAATAAATAACAAAAGAAATTTAAATTTGAGTGTAAATTGCAGAATTTAAATTTCAAAATCTAAATTTGAAATTAAAATTCAAAATTTAAAATTCAAATTTCAACAAAAAAGAAAAAGGGGGGTTAAAACAAAATAAGAGAAAATGAATTCAATGGTCGGAGTATGTGGAATGAGAAACTACTTCCAACCTGAGCCACAAATAGATTGGAACCATGTGTCTCGACAACTAGACAAGATTAATGGGATGGCCCACAAAAATGACCAAGTCCTTGCACACTGTCAACAAAGTGGTTTATACCCAACCTTGTCTTCCTATCCAACATATTCCATCTGTGCAATCCCGACCCATCATGTTAGCCAGTGCCCTGCAGCAGGCCCATGTCAACCAGTAATGCCAAACCAAGTACATGCGGCCAACAGATTTTTCCATCCCAATGCTAAACCATTCTTTTATGCATATGACCCTGGGTGGGAAAATCCACCCAACTTCAGTTACAGGGCCCAAACCAAAGAAACCCCTGCTAAATATGCACTCCCAGTGGTCTGAAGCCCAGACCCACTGGCACTACAATGATTACCTTGGGACTGAACCAGCTCAACCATGTCAAACCTACACATAGTCCCAATAGCAGTACCGTCCATCTAACTCCATGGCCTAGAAATTTAAGAGGCCAGAAGGGCAGAACCAATTCCAGTAGATATATCCTAGGAACCAATTGGCCCGATCTTATCAAGCTTACCCACAACCTCCTTAGACCCGTACAGTAGATGACCAATTCATGCAGCTTCAGCAATAGTCCATTGATAGATTAGAGAGCCGAATAGGATAGCTAGCCGAAGCCAAGAAGATGAGAGAAGTAGGACAACTACCAAGTTAACTGGTTGTGAATCCTAAAAATCAGCCACCGGGTTTTCCTCCACAACAAATTCTACCTCCTCCTAAGAACCCTCAGCCTAAAAATACCAAGGCTATTACAACCTTAAGGAGTGGGAGGATTTTAGAGGACCCGTGTGAGAGAGTTAGTGAAAAGGAGCAAGCAGACCCTAGGTTTAGGGGAGAAGAAGAAGGAAAGGAAACTTTAGAAGAAGGGCCTATAGTGAACCAACCCGTAGTTCCCTTTCCAACTACACTCACAGCTGGACCGGTGCGAAAGAACAGAGAAATTCAAAACAAGGAAAGTCGGGAAATCCATAATAACTTCCCTCTCCTCAACGCGATCCAGCATGTCCCGGCCTATGCCAAGTTCTTAAAAGAGTTGTATACTCAAATGATGGAGCGACAATCGGCCCCACAGAAAATGATGCTCTTGGTAGATGTTAGTGTAGTTCTCCTAAACCAACTTCCCCGAAAAATGAAAGACACTGGTGCTCCTCTCCTAAGTTGTGTCATCTCTAGAACCACCTTCGATCGGTCCCTATTGGATCTTAGGGCCAATATAAATATTCTTCCGACCATTTATGAAAGGTTTAGGATCGGCGAGTTAAAACTTACCTTGGTAATTCTGTAACTCGCTGATTCGGTCAGTCAAGACTCCTCGAGGTGTTATCGAGGATGTCATTATCAAGATAGAGAATTGTTATTTCCTTGTAGACTTTGTTGTCCTAGACATGACCCCAATCAAGGAACTGAACCATATCCAGATAATCTTAAGATGTACATTTCTAGCAATGGCCAATACAAATATCAACTGTAAATCGGGAGAAATGAACATTACATTTAGGGAGCAAAAAGTCTAGTTAAATATTTTTAGTGCCTCTAAGTATCCAAATCTAGGGGAAGATGAGGGCAAGATAGATATAGTTGATGATATTTTAGATGCCCTGTCTGCCCCTTGGTTAGCCTAGTCTGAGCCCTGTTTGTATGAAGATGAAACTGAGTCAAAGAATGTAGATGGAAGAAGTGCGTGAATGTGTCCAGCTGAAGACGTTAAACTTAGCACTAGTTGGGAGGCAACCCAACGTAGTTTTAGTGTTTCTAATGTTAGGATTTGAGTTTTTTTTCTTTTGATTCGAGACCAGGTGGTAGACCTTAGACCCCTCAGGAAAACCCTATTGATTGTTCCCTTTGGTCCAAGTCCTTTCTGCATCATTCTAGTTATGCCATTGGGGAGAATGGCATTTAAGTTGGGGGGTGAGGAAAGAGAGAGAAAAAAAAAAGAAAAAACAATTGAGAAGCTAAGCCTTTAAATATGTAGAATTAAAATTTCACTGAAATTTAAAAAAATTCCATTAAAAGAGACTCCCAAACAGAAAAAGTTGAGGAAACTGATAAAATAATATTTCATTCTGTAGAAATTGGTAGCAAGTGATAGGAGTCAAGAATTTGTCTTATTTGAATATTGTCAAAATCGTTTAGAAATTTGAAAATACTCCCAAGTTTTCTCCTACCAAGATAAGAAGAGAAAGATTGAGAAATTAGATAAAAAAAACTTCTTCAAAATTGTTAGAGACAGTGGACTACCCTTGATGTGTGTGCATGCTACACATTATTTTTATTGCTTTATACATGGTTTTGATGACGATTCTTAATGGTTTTTACCCTAATTGAGCTGAATTTCAGGAAATTGGGAATTTGGGACAATTTAGAGTTAAGAAAACATAATACATGGTGATATGGCGGTAAGGAGGACTTCGGCGCACCAAGGAGAGAGGCCCAACCGCAGCCTAATGGAAGGCTCCAAAAGGTGGCTAACTTTAGCAGAATTAAAGAAAAAGGGAGGACTCTAAACCAAAGGCTGCAAAGAAAAGTATAAAAGAAAAAGAAAGAGAGGAAATTAGGGTTCAACCCCTTCACACAAGAATGAAGAGGAAAGTGCTAGGAGAAAGATCACAAGGCTGCTGAATGCGAATTGGAGAGGAGATCGAAGATTGATGCGGAAATTTTAAGTTGTCTTGTTCTTTGATTCTGCGAATTCGGTAACCTAGATTCAATTAGGGTTTTTCTTTGTTGAATATTTCTTTCTTTCTATTATATGAACCATGATGGATGTTAATTCAGATTTGTAATTAATCTTTTAAGCTAATCCGATTGATAGTGATTCAGTCTTGGGATTTCTTGATTAGGGTTTTCGATTATAGGAATAGTTTTGGCCGAATTGTTATTGTTTCTTGGATTATTTAAATTGCTTGAGAAAGGGTTTGGGTAATCAGATCAACTGATCAAGAAAATTGATTGAATGTATCTTAGAGATAATGTGCATGATTCGTTTGGCATTCATTCAACAAGAATTGATTTCCTTCAAATTCTTTGTTCTTAATGCATCTATGGCAATTAAATTCTTGATAGAAATATAAGAGTTGTTGCTCATAGATAGAGTGGGTTGTGCTCGAAAGAGGCTGCTCATACAATGAGGAATTAGCCAACCCATGACTGAATTCAACTTCAGTTGATCCGAGAATACTTAGGATAATTTTCTAATTAGGAGTTAAGTTTTTGTTTGTTTAAACTTTCGGATTGTCAGATAACAAGAGGTTGATTCAATACTAGTAGTTATTGGATTAATCCCTGTGGGAATGATACTCTACTCATCAGTATATTACTTGATCGACTAGTGCACTTGCTAGTGTAATCGGAACGCATCAACCCTGAACTATGCTTTTGAAAAAAAAAAGGGTCAATGGACACCCTTGACTTAGTAACCGATTCTCTTCACCTATGTCAAGTGTCAAAATTTGCGTCAAACAGAAAAGGGAATGCCAAAGATACATACCTAACACTTAGTAAATGGGTTTCTTCACCTAAGGCAAGTGTCGAGATTCGCATAAAATGGTGGAAGGTAACAATAAAAATAAGTATGCATATCAAGTTCAGGGATAGAAATCCATTGTAAAAAATGATAAGAAGAATACCCACCTAATTTCAAAAATCAATCTCAGCTCATCAAGACAGTCTGCAAATGGAAGGGTAAATAAGATTTTTAAGCCAAGTTTCTACGATATTCAAAGTATGACAGTTTTACCCCTTAAGCCTAATACCGATCTATTCAAAGTTTGAGAATTCTAGAATCAGGATGCTTGACTAATTCTGTCAGGGATGATCTTGAGATGGGAAGGATCTCTATGCTCAATGTAATTTTAAGGCTTCATTGCTAAGGGACTAGCAATGGTTAAGTTGGGGTGTGTGATAACTCTGTATTTTGATGCCTTAAGGGCATCACTCCAAGGGTATTTTCGGCCTTAGAATAGTTAAAGTATGCCATTTTCCCAGTCAAAATTCAATGTTGTGACCTCTGAGGGTCTCTGTGCAAATTCTGTGCAAAACTGTGAAGGTTTCATGGCTGAATTGTTGTTTTTGGGAAATTAGTGTGACGTCTAGCTATGGGGCGTTTTTGTGGAAAACTAAGAACAGGAGGGCACCTCCTATCTGCTAAACTCAGTTTGGCGCCCCTCCTACTATATTAGCATGCCCCCCTCTCTTTAGCAAACCCTAGGGTGCCTTTTAACCTATTCTTTTCATCCTTAGCAAACCCTAGACGCCCCCAACTATTTAATCTCCACCATCCACTCCTTCTAATCTGCACCACTCATTCTAGGGCACTCCTTTTGTAGCTTTTAAACCCTAAGGCGTCACCTAACTACTAAACCTCACCATTCAGACCCTAACCACTAGATCTCAGCTCTTCATTCCATCTTCTATCTCAGCCATCCACTCTTGGGCGCCACCCACCTCTTTTAATCTTCACCTTTTAACCTAGGTGCTTCAATCTCCTCCATTCATTTCTGGGCGCCCAAATCTCAACCCTAGATAATATTGGGCACCCTCTTCTTTTTTTCTCAGCCCTAGGATCACCCCAAAATCATCCTAATCCTCCATTAGAAACCTTAGGGTGCCCATATCTTTGCTAAAACCCAGCTGCCGCTCCCTGCATTCTCTCTAATCTCAATTGTATCCACCCTTCTCTATAAAAAGAACCCAAGAGCTCTTGAGAAAGGGTTGGATTCTGCCCCCAGGTAAGACAAAATGCTAATCTTGAGAAGTTCAAGGGTAGAGGAAGAGAAGGACGCCCAGGCAAGAGGAGGTGTTCCTACTTACAGTTCGCCAACACCACTACTGCCACCTCTGGAATCAGATTCCAACCACTTTTACTTTATTTTAGTTTTAATTTTTGTTTTTTCAATTCCAGTTTCGTTATTTCCTTTCTGCAATTTATTTTTATTCTGTTTGATCTTCATTCTCTTTACTGCAGATTTGCAATTCAGCCAGGTAAGACGGAAGTCCTTGCTCGAGAAGTTCAAGGGTCAAAAGAGAGATCCGAAGACTGCTATCTCTTATTAGATTACAGATTTTTTATTTCATTTTATTTCGTTTATTTATTTATGTTTCTGCACATTTAACTTTTAGTACTATTCGAATTCTATATTTTCCTCACTTTAATTAATTAATTTTTATAATTCTGCATTTCCCTCTTGTGTTGTCTTGTCCGGATTTGAGTATCTATTAATTTTTCCCTCGCTTCCCTATGGATACGACCCATTCTCACCCATTTACTGCATTAGTATTTGTTTGAGAATCGGAAAAATTTTATAAATATTAAACTGGTGTTCCGAAGTACTTAACGACACGGTTCCGGCTACACAAAAATATTATATGGAAATCATTCTAAACTCATTCTATTAATAATTAATATACTGAACGCTTTTCTAGTTCAATTTATTATAATATTCAATGTTCAACTTCAATACATATCCTATGGTTAGGATTTTATTCAAATCTGAATATAAAATGCATTGAATTTGAATCTGGGTATTTATAACCTGTTATGATGCATTTGGTATACCCTATTTGAATCCAAACAATTTGTAGCCCTAATTGGTAAAGAGAATGCATAAACTTTAGATCTTTAGAGTCAAATAACATTATAGTATGTACCAAGATCAAAATTTTGCAACATATCAGTGACCCATCAATACGCAAAATTCTCATTCTTTGGGGTTTTTGACCCATTTCAGGGGTTTTTGACCCATTATAGTATACAACCCAATATAGAAGTAAGATCCCTATACAACAAATTTCAATACACAAAAAAAAGTATATCTTATGTTGTTGGTAATTTTGCATAAAAGAAAAACCCAAGCTTACATAAAATCCAACTACTAAAGAGTGTTGGTTAACTAGCCTACCATTCTTAGACACAAACGTAATTGGTTGACTAGGAACAAAATAATATCTAGTATAATTTTTATTTGAAATAGAGGAACAAAATAAAAAAAAAAAAAAACAGAAGAATGCAAATGAGACAACAAGAGAGAAGTTTAGTACCTCCTTGGCAAATCGAAGTTGTCCTTTAGAATTCTTCAGTACTTAGACTAATAGAGTAGCATTTTTCAAAGAAGTCAGAGCATATGTGGTGGCAATAATGAAGAAACCCTAATAAATAGAGAAAAAGAGACAACATAGATAGGAAAGAGAGAGAGATATATTTACCTGTGAATCAAATGCTGCGGATGTATCTGAGAGAGAAACCGCGAGAGACAGAGATTATTGCTGATGCGCAGCCGTGTGTGAGAAAGATAGAGATTGACAGAGCGTGAGTGCGAGAGAGAGAGAGACAACTTAGCGAGAGAAAGAGAGAAATGATTGAGCGAGCGAGAGAGAGAGAGAGGACTGAGCAAGAGAGAGCAAGAAAGGGATGACTGGGAGCATGTGAGAGTGAGAGAGGGATAAGAGAGAGGAAGAGCGAGAGAGGGATGATTGAGAGAGAGAGAAAAAGGAGAGAGATGATTGAGTGAGAGAGAGAGCGAGAGAGGGATGATGCCGGTATAGATTTTTATGATCCGTTGGTATAGATATCCTTCACCGACGGACTCTAATCCGTCGGTATATGTAGACCTACACAGACGGTTACTTTCAGTCGGTGAAAATAGTCATCGGTATATGGAAATTTTCTTGTAGTGATCCTTGCACTTTACATATGTTTGCTCCTTGTTCGGTGGGATGCAGCTATTTATGGCTGCAAATCCCCGTCCCCATCATGTCATGGCTCCCCCTCTAGGTCACATAGCTAAGCAGAGGCAAGGACAGACTCATCCTCAACCAAGCCCTCCGCTAGCAATGATAGAGGAACGTGAGTTCATGGGAACTGCTCATAAGGGTAAGCGTCCTGTTGTCGAGGAGGGCCAAGGTAGCCGACCTCCAGCACCCAAAAAGTGTAGGGCAACATAGGTTCCTTGCTCTTTCTGGTCATCGGTACCAATGAAGGTTTGTGAAGCTGGGCCCGATGTTGCATCGTCTCAGGCTGAGGAGTAACCGGATAGGAGTTCTCGGCAGAACCATCCCGAGGACGTCATGCAGGATCCTCCAACTTCAGCTCTTGAGGCGAAGGAGGCAGCTGATACAGAATCGGTGCAGTCTGTAGTGCTAGTTCCTCCTGCAAAGGTCATTCTGTTCCCGTTGCCAGTGGACGGGTAAAAAAGATGGCTCCCTGTCCTCGTCGGAGGGAGCATGGAGATGGAGAATGGTAAGTGTTTTGTGATTTTTGCAATGAGTTTAGATTTCTATTTTTATCGTGCTGACTTCATAGTATTTTCTAGTCATTTGTATTGAAGCTGGTAGAAGTTTGTGATACTCATCCTAGAGATGAAATTCCATAAGTCTCATCTAGGGGTCTTGTGGGTGAAGAAGTAAGTATGGTTTAGTTGTTTGTTCAGTTTATTCATTATGTTCTATTTGCTTATTCCAATCACATCTTTGTTTGTTTCATTTCAAGTGATTTGCAATGTCAACCTCTCTGATGTTCTGGTTTTGCCTATTATTAGACACTTTGTTAAAGATTTGAAGTCTTTGCAGACCCTTGTTGAGGGGTAGGGAGTGGCTAAGGAGTGTCACGTTGACTTGAGGGACGTAAGAGTGGATGAAGAGGTGGATGTTGGTGATTCTGCGCCTATCAACTCTGTGCGAGAACAAGAAACTCCTATGGCCCTGCAGGAGTAGCCCCCGAATACTATGGCAAGTCAAACTAAAGGTGGCCGGGAGGAACAACTGATGGTTATGATGTCAAAGCATCCTCCTCAGAGTCTGGTGGATGAGACTGTCTTCCCCGATGAGCCAGTTGTTGTATTAGGGCAACTTTCCTAGAGCAAGAGCAGAGGCCTGCTGTCATTTTGCTTGAGCATGTGCATGGGGCTACAGTGCTAGAATTTCATCATGAACAAGAACCTGTATCTGCTGGCCATGTGGAGAATGAAACCTGTGGAGATGTATTGCTAGTGCTCCCCTAACATTCTGAGGCTTCAAAGGTTCTACCTATAAACTTGGAGGCTCTGCTTGAAAGTGATCCTATGGGTGCTGGAATATCATCACCGCTCGAGGCTTTGTCACTCAACGAGGAGCTTGCATTGGTGTTTCGGGAACTCAAAGATTACTATGGAAGGCATGAGGTTGTGCCTCTTGGCTACTCTATTGTAGATCCATTCTCTATTCAAGGTCTTCACAGATACAAGAAATACATCGTATCAAGTTTTATAGTGAAGACCGCGGCTCTGATTATACAGAAAGGCTGGTTACTGCTTGGTGACATTCCTCCGGTGGTTATAGGTACATCACTGAATATGATAGCAGCATTGATGAATTGCATTATGGACCAATCCATAGATGACCTTTCATGGTCTGGGTTTGCCCACTAGATGTTGACTTGTGAGTCATTTTATGCTCTAGGCTTCAGGATGGATCGTATCGAGGAGTGGGTGGTTCTTTTGGCCTATGTGTTTTGGAAGGCTGGTTACAAGGAGTCCCAACCCTTAACTGCTCAATTTTTAAAAGAGGTTTGCCACCACCTTAAGATGGTCAAATCAAATCTAGCAATATCCACGAAAAAGTTAAATACCCTCCTTGACGAGTGTGCTCGCCAATGTAAGATAGTATCACAGTATGAGGCAGAGCAAAAGGAGCTTTTGGAGACTGAAACACAAAGGCGAAGTTTGGCAGAAATCACCCATATGAGGAGTGAATGGTATGCGGATTGAGATGTATGAACCTTGTAAAATGTTGAGATATTTAATGAAAGACTATTTGGTTTTATTCCTGTGTAGTTTGTTTTCTCTTCAAATTTCTGCAAATTTTGGGCCCCTTTAATTGTTGCAAAACATGAGTCAAGAGTAACGGTGTTGATGGGTCTGTCCAGATAAATGCAGCACTAGTAGGCCCTTTGGGCTAAGCGTGGTGCCAATAAGCCATTTAGGCCCCGTATGTGTTTAGTGGATTTTGGGCTCTCGTTAGCGGTGGTAAAGCCTATTGGTTCACTTTATGTGTCAGGCGTTTTGTCTTTGTGATGAGTAAGAACACACTCTGTTTGGTTTTGTAGTATTCCATCCCCCTTGGTTTGCCAAGGGTTTTCATTTACCAAGGTCTGTTAGTGAGGTTGGGATTGTCTAAACCTTACTGGTCAAGCCAAGGCATTTTGTCGCACTTCATTATGTTGAGTGCTGAGGTCGATTACCATGCCTGATGTTATGAGGGTCATATGTTTGCCTCTGCCCTCCATCGTCCTTGCAATGTACGAGGTCCATGATACTTGCCAAATTATTTCATCACAATCGAGACAGTTAAATGTCATCACATGCGAAAAAGTTAAGTTTTATCACATATGCAGAAGTTAGGTGCTACAACATTTGAGAAAGTTGAATATCATCACATGTGAAAAAATTAAATGTTGCGAAAGTTAAGTTTTATCGCATTTGAGAAAATTGAATATCATTGCATGTGAATAGGTTAAATGTCATTGCACTTTGAGAAAATTAAATGTCATCATACTTTGGGAAAAGGAAATGTCATCACATTTTGGGAAAATGATGTGTCATCGCCTGTGCAAAAGTTGAATGTCATCCCAACTGAGAGTTAATTGACATTGCTTTGGAGAGAGCTTAGTGCTACCACGTATGCGAGGGTTAGATTGGATCGCACTTTGGTGTTGATAGGTTAGTTTGTTGCACTTCAAAAGTCAAGTGCCAAGATGTTTCATCACGCCCAATGTTGTCAAAGCCATTCTGGGTTGCCAAGGTGATTATGCATATCTAAAGAGATAATATATTGCAGCTTTGTCATGTACCTAGTATCTTCCAGGCTCCCCCTGGGGCTGCCAAGGTAACTCAACGCATTTAGGAATACTGTCATGTTTGCTTTGCTATTGCTCATGGGGTTGTTAGGGCCTTCCTAGGGTTGCTAGGGTATGTAAGATCATGCCTGGGGTTGCTAGGGTATATAATGTATATATTGAAGGGATGAGAGATCTATCAACTGGGAATCGCATTCCCTATTTTATAAAACTGCATTTTCAATGATCATTCTTGAAACAAAACCGGATCAGATCTGAAACCATTAGAAGTGAGGGATATACCTATTACGAAGTAGTAGTAACTCCCAATGAAGGTGTTCATGTCCAAGGAGAAAACCAAAACACACTTCCACTGAAGACGACACTGTGCGTGTTGAAGCAACATTCGCAGGGTGGCTCTTCAGCAAGAATCGAATAGGGGCTAGTGAGCACGACTTCAGATTGCTTCTTCTACTAAAAAGCAATATCAAGAACACTTCTTGATCACATCCACAAGTGGCGATCGAACTGGGTAGGGGCGGTAAGAATAGAGGAGAACTCTGCAAATTGCTATGTATTAAAACTGAGAAATTTGCCCCCTATTTATAGTCTTCTTTGGATCAGTCTCCTAATTTAATTAGGAGAGAGTTTCTTGATCCAAATATGATATTTGTATCTGGACTCTTAAATGGATAAGACTTATTTTATCCTTCAGCTAATCCTAATTAGATTATAAATCAGATCTTACCCCTTTTAATTAACTAACTTAAGCCTAGTTCAAATTGGTCTTTAGGCCCATTAAGCTTATGTGCTCATTTACTCCTTGACTTGGTGCCCTGTTGGCTCTCTTTGTGTGGCGTGGGACCATTAAATCGATCTACACATCATCCACATGGGTTCAGCCCAACCTTTGTTATAAGGCCTGGCCGAATTCACTGTAGGAGATAGTGAACCCCTGAGTCCATCACCATGGGCTCTTAATGGGTCCAACATTTACACTAAACGGTTCTTGGATCCAGCAACCTTATGGAAACCTAAGAACTGTGGGAAGATGCAAAATTAGTCCATCAGGTATTACCCTCAATGGTCTTACACTTAACCTATAAGCCCTTAATGATGAAACACTGCTTGACAAGAGAGGACTTCTCCCGTGACTGTAAGGTACAGCGCTACACTCTCTACTCACATGGATCCCGGGAATTAAAACCTTTTATATATATATATATATAAACATATTTTGTAAAGCAGATCAAAACGTTTGAAATCAACTCCTGGCAGTTTAGGTTACCATCAAAGAGAGTGCATTCCCCGATCATTCACTTTATCCGACAAAGGGGCTGATCCAGTTACTATGATCACCCACTCAGGTGAATTCTCGGACTATCCCAACATACCCAGGTTTTGACCCCCTCTAACAATCTCACTGGTTGGTATATCAAAGATAGCCCAATCCGACACCTAGTGTAATACCATAATCGAGTCTAGGGGTTAGGTGTAACATTCTAGTTTTTCCCATCTGTCTCCAAGGTCCAGGGGAATATTGGAATTTGGTCCAATTTAGGGTTTCAAGAAAAACCACACTGCATGTACCTCAGGTTTCACCCTAGCAGCTGACACAAGCCATCCCAACCAATTTGGCGGCACATCAGTGTTAGCTTTGGCAAGATAATGTTAGAGAGTTTTGTATGCCCTTTAGCTTCAATCAGAATGATGTACTTTTTGAGTTTATTGTAAATGAATAAAAGTACATATTTGATTCATGTTCCCTTGGTATGTTTCTATGTAATACCCTTAAACTGGACGACACATAATGAGACTCGTGTTAGTTTAGAATGTTCACAGCCAGTGGGTCAGTCTGGGGAGACCTATCCTGATAAGGTTAACACTGTGGTGCCACCAAGTCGGTTGGTGTGGCCAGTCTCAGCTGCCAGGGTGAGACCCTAGGCACATACAGTGTTGGATTAATTGAATCTTTGAATTGGATCAGATTTCCAGTATTGCCCTGGACCTTGGAGATTAATGGGCAAAACTGGAATGTTACACCCGACCCTTAGACTCGATTATGATACTGCACTGGGTGTTGGATTGGGCTGTCTTTGATGTACCAATCAGTGAGATTCTTGGTGGGGGTCAAAACCTAGGTATGTTGGGACAGTCTGAGAATTCATCTGAGTGGGTGATCATAGTGACAGGATCAGCCCCTTTGTTGGACAAAGGTAATGATCGGGGATGCACTCTTACTGATGGAAACCAAGACTGCCGGCA
>NW_010729410.1:230647-244160 GCF_000365185.1 Nelumbo nucifera
GAATCGAATCCATTAATATTCATTACATTGGTTAGGTAGACCAAAAGCCCTAGCGATTTCATCCATTGCATATTCGGTTAGTGATCACCCTTGCTTCTATTTTCTTTTTCTAGTTTTTATTTTCAGTAGTTCTTGCTCAAATTTGAATTTCGATTGTCCACATAATTAGGGAAGACTGTGGTTCTAATACTTAGTTTGTTAAATCCCCGTGGAAACGATATTTTTATACTACTTGATAACTAGTACACTTGCTAGGGTTATATTTATAACTATCATACTTTACTCATTTATTGATAAATGTTTATGTACATCAATTTGATTGGAGCTAAGGGCATACACTATCTGACAATAAGTTGTTTCAATTTAGTGTAAGTGCTTAAAAATGAATATAGTATCAAGTGTTTTGGCTTGGGCCCTAGGTAAAATCTATTTGATATTCCATGCCTATCATGACATAAAAGTATTACTTTATGGGTTTGTGGCCCCGAGTAGAACTAGATATAAAAGGCCATTACTCAAATTTGGAGGATATTCTCAAATTCTTCAACCAATTTTCTCATGCTTGCCAACCTGAGATTTTACCATGTATTAAAGAATGGCCCCTGCAGTTCTAACTATTACCTTGGAAAAATAAAGCAAAAAGGTGTCTTAGGCTATGTATGTCATTGTTCCTCAAAATGGATGCAAGGCTTCTGTTTGGTGACATGTGACTACATTGTTCCAAGTAAATTGGAATAAGAGAATGATATCATCAATGTGAGGACTGCTTGCAAAAGTAATTTACAATAAGGATGTAAATCAAGTTCCAACTACAACACCCAAAGTAAAACTATCTTTAGTCTTTACAAATTCATACAGAACAATACTTGCTACATCCCAAAGCCAGGTAAATAGGGGCAAACCTAAATTCATATATCTCAATACTAGAGGCAGAAAATATGAATACAAATGCCCAGCCTGAAACAAGGTTCTTTTTTGTTCTAGAAATTGGACTTCAATTCCACAATGTTGTTCTTGTAATAGGAATTTTATTCCAATCCATATGCGTCAGGTACACAGATCAGATTGAAGGACTAATGCTTATTGAGAGCTGCTTTGAGCAGTTTCCCCTTGCTTGTCCAAGAAACGAACAACAACACAAGTAATATTATCAGCACTCCCTCTTTGCAATGCTTCCTGCATCAACCTCTTGGCTGCTTGCTCTGAATCCTCAATTGATTTGATCATGGAAACAGCCTCCTGGAAGAATTTAGAAACCAAGCAAATTAATTGTTCTTCTTCAATGAAGCAATTCCATAGAAGATTTTGTCCCTGATTCTATCGTATTATTGGAAAACATTATCCATCAATTTAGGTCAATGGTGTACCACCTCTTGTATGGACCATAGCCAAAATCATATCAATTAACATGGTGACCAAACAATGGAAAATGAGAAAAGCGTTGTAGAGTTACAAGAAAATAAAAATTGGAGAAAAATGAGTTATAGTTTCCCTTCCCATCTTTTCAACTTCTAGGAAACTTTTACATTGGAAGCAGCTTTTAACTTTTCCATCCAAAAGGACAACCAATTCAATGCATACCAAATGCACCATAATGAAATTTAAAAATGAAAAACATTAGGAAACCTCATTTGAGACAACATCCCACAGCCCATCACTTGCCAAAATAAGAAATTCCAGGGAGCTGTCAACCACTTCCTCCTGCAGTTTAAAAAGCAATATAATTAACACACACAAGCACACATTGGAGGGGAGAAGGGAAGGAAGAACCTTAACAATAACAACAACCATAACAACAATGGCTATAAAATTTCAAAATATAATTAATGCATATCTAATCTGAAAAATCCATTCAAGCTTGATAATATTGGTTGAGTTCTTAATACTATTTTCCTGTACACATATTTTAGCCATCTGGAGGGAACCTGGCCATCCATAAAGTAGGAACCACTGAATTTTGAACACTTGACAAAATCTTATTGGAGATTTTCCTTGTAATAGAAAAAAAAAAAAAAACTTGTATTTTTCAATAGGCTGAAATTTTGAACACTTGACAAGATCATATAAGCTGAAATAATGAATAAAAGGAGTGCAGAGGAATTTAGGAGCACCTTATCAACTCAAAAATAAATTTCAATGTAGAAGATTAAAATGAATGACTAGTAATCCAATTCTGATAAGATATCTCAGATTAGACCACTATTGCATTGCGTGAGTTTGATTAATTTGGACTATATCCTAGCAGATTCGCTTACTTTAAGAAATAGGAAGATGTAAACCATATAATGTTTCTAGATTCAAACCTGAATATCAGGATCTGCAACAACAAACTGCTTTAAAAGTCTGTCACCAAATGCACGAGAAACAGCAAGAACACCACCAACTCTCCAAGTACCTGTAGCAAATTTTTTTATTCATTTACACTAACAGTAAAAATTAATAGGCTATAAAAGCTAAATAAGATGATTTCCTCACCAGCCCATATCACAAAACCTCCAGCATCTTCAATTCGTTGTCGTTCATCAGTTTGGTCGGGCTTGTGATCTCGTGAAACAGCTATAGCTATAGATCGAATGGAGGATGTCTTTCTTAGATGATGGCAAAATAAAGCAAACAGGCGATACAAAAAAAGCATTTAATGATTATATAGCCCTAAATTTGTCTTATATCCTTTCCTTCACTCTACTTTGCATGCATAAATTTGCATTCTAAAAGAAAACCTTATATTTTGTCAATCCAGCTATAATTTTATGACCAACATTATCTTCAAGCTCTCTCCTTATCAATAATGATGATTAGAGAATTGAATGATAGTACTAGGTTTTATCCTTAGGTCATTAATCTTCTCTGACAAGGTGATGCAAGAGTACTAAAGTATAAAATATAAAGGAGTTCCTACTTTATGCTTGAATGGTAATATTTAGGCCCCATAGGATGAAGGTTCATTAGATCCATTGAGATCTAAAAAATCCCTACTTTAGGAGATTCAGAAGGGTATTTTAGGAATTCTGCTTTCTTAGTTTAAATTATGTAGTTGATTGAAGTTTGTAGCTTATCTAAGAGTCATAATTCACTTGAAAAATCTTTTGGCTTGTTTATATACCTTTCCTAGTTTCTTTTACCTAGCATGAATTTTATTATTTATGGTACTAAATTAAAGTTTCTACTATGCATATTAATTGGCACTGCCCATTTATTATTACTTACAATTGTTAGTCTAAAAGGATGTATTCCTGGTTGTTTTGTCTATTTTCTTGTTATCTCCTTTGGAATTTGGATAAAAAAAAAAGAAATCATTTTATGAAAATCCTTTATAAAGTTACCAATAGAAAAAAAAAGCACAATAGTTTAGTATATAATTTCTTACCATTCCCACCCCTACAAATAACAGCCCTGGAATCCCCAACATTTGCAACTAGCAAACGATCACCAACAAGTATTGCTGTAGAAGCTGTTGAGCCAGCATCTTTAGTCTGAGTGTTTTCTGATTTGAGAAATTCTGAGTCCGTATGGTTGTATGCATCCGCTGTACAAATAGGAAAAAATGGGGCAAAACCAGACAAAGAACTGTTGGAAAAGATTTACATAAAATAAGAAGCTTTTATATTGATATTAGAATAAGAACAAGCACCTATGGCTGATTTGGTATCAGATATGAACTTTGGATGCCTGATCAAATTACTAAAAAGGTTTTCTTTCACATATTCTGCAGCTCGAGCACCCCCATGACCTGAAACAGCCACAAGAGTTGTAAATGTGAAAAATTTTATCAATTGAAATTTTTAAAACATCTCCAAGGTACATATTTCATATTTTACAACTAGAAGGATTCCAATTTTATCAATAGCTGTCTGCAAAAGATGGAGTTAATACTGTCATATTTTATGATACTGCATCCAAATTTCTAACTTTTGCAAAGAATAACAATATAACACACTAAAAATAGGATAAATTGTTTATACCGCTCCTGGGGTTTGGGTCAAATACTTATACAACATTGGGAGGTTACCTAATGGCTTACACCCCTTTTAACCACCAAACTAGAGGTTTTTTTTAAGCCTAGAAGGCGAAATTCATTCATAAATGCTCATTTACAAGGCCAGAAAATATAACCAGCGGAAAATACAATTAGAAATTAGAGGGGATTTGTTAACGTGGGAGAAACAATTTAGACATAAAAATATATTTTACTACAAATCCATAAAGCTGAGTTTGGAAGGAGTACAAATGTAAATATGTAGAGTGCAAAATCTTATATTTTGTATTATTTTGTATGTATTTACGCTGTACATATTTGCATTTGTACTCTTTCCAAACCGAGCCTAATGAAAAGCATCCTTATTTTATAAACACTAAACGTATTTGTATAACCTCAAATTTATTTTTTAAGCGCTATTTATTGATGCAATGGTAAAATCCTGAGCTCACAAGTATGACAATGAAGGTTCAAGTCTGAGAGTAACTTTGATCAAAAAAGAGTTTCAACATTGTGCAAAAACATGCCAAAACCCCATATATCCAGGACCAACATTGGACAATGGATTTTATCTTAACTTATATTTTATTTTGATTCTTTCATAACTCTATTTTCAACTTTTCATTCATACTTTATTATCATGGCAAAAAAATTGTCCCTCAAAGAAGTATATATAAGGATAGTTTTATTTATATAATATTCAAGAAGAATGATCAAAGAGGGTATAAAATGAAATTTAAAAAAAAATTAAATATCAAATACACACTCTTATATATTGCAAAAACTGATTGCATGTTATTGGAGTTGGAGGGGTGGAATAAGTAATCCAACCCGAAATTGCAAGAAGTAAACGGTTAAAACCCAAGGGCAAGTCTTTGTATTTGACAAAAATCCCAGGGAGGCATTTGTAATTTACTCATTATATGTATCTACTTACCATCAAAGACTCCAAAGAGACCAACTATCTCCCCATCAACACCGTCAATTCTCGTCTCATAGAAATCTTCCATTGAAGACCTTTTCCCCCGAGAGCTTGCATATCCATAGCTAAATTTCCCATTGTGACTGTTAAGGGAAAAAAATGTTAAGTTAGCATTACAAATGTACATTAGGTAGTTTTATAAAATTTCAAAACAATTCTCTTAGTGGTCCCTAAATATTTCATAAAGAAATGTAAGTAACTTCATGCCTCAAAATGCTTATTGCTTTTCTTTTAGGTTATGTTTGGTTTGAAAGAAAAAGTAGGGAAGGAAGGGAAACGTAGGAAAACTTATACAAGTTTTGTAAAGGTTTTCATACATTTACCTTCTTTTCCCTACTTTTTCCTTCAAACCAAAGACAGCTTTAGTGAATTAACTGTTAAAGAAACATTTAATTAATAATTTAAGAAAATGCATTGGTGTGTTGAAATTTTCAAAAGCCTTTCCATCATACACTTATTACACTATGCGTTGTGATATTTCAATTCATGATATATAAGCTATAACCAATCCACAACATTTAAACCATAAGATTTCAAAGCAATTCATTCATGACAAGGAAAACAATCATCTATTATTGTTTAGGCTCAGTTTGGAAGGACTACAATACAAATATGTACAGTACAATACATACAAAATAATGCAAAATATAAGGTTTCGCACTCTATATATTTATATTTGTAGTCCTTCCAAAGAGTACAAATTCAAATATGTAGAGTATAAATACATACAAAATAAAGGGTTTTGCACTCTACATATTTGTATTTCTACTCCTTGAAAACCGAGGCTCAGTTTGGGAAGAGTACAAAAACAAATATGTACAGTACAAATATATACAAAATACAAGATTTTGTGCTCTACATATTCGTATTACACCTTACAGACTGAGCCATAGTTGCAATAACATGGACTATATTGCATCAATAATTAGTTACACAAGAAAGTTTGCCTCCCCACAGCAATCTTAATGCATAAAGCATATCCAACATAAGTGGTTCGACATGCAAGTTAAATTCAAAAAAAAAAAAAGATTTTCAATAATGTACTTCATCCATCTACTATTTTTCTCTATCATTATCAAACATTAGACAATATTAGTTGAGTCTACATCAACATCATCATAACCCAAACCTTATCCAAACTATATGGGGTCAGCTATGAATTTGTATAAAGCTTATTTGTGGTAAGACATTAATCCTCCTGACTGGGATGTTGGATAAAAGTTTCGTATTTTGGAACTATCTTAGTTGAATAGTTTACTTTGTGTATAAAATAAAATAACAACAAAAAATCTATTGCTAATTAATCTATTATCACATGACCACTAAAATTCAAATTTAAATCATTATTACAATTTTAATATATTTCACAATTTGTAGTTTATATATAGCTCACAAGTACAAACAATATTACAAAGACCAATGATTTTTTTACATGATAAAAATTTATTTATATGCAAAATAGTAAACAAAGTTGACTAATTATTACATAAAAACCAAGAATATCAATAATTATACTCATGTGAAACACAAAATGTCTAACGTGCAAGCAAAAGAACATCCATATATAATTTCTTAAAAGAAAATGACCCTAAATAACTACAAATGAATGGCTTTATATCTAACAGACAAAAGAGAAAAGGGAACTTACCTAAAACCCCCACCACTAACAAGGGCATCATCAACTTGGCATCCACTTGTAGGCAACGTAGAATTCAGATAGCCCATTATATCCAACAATAAATCTTCAAACTAATCAACTTATTGCTCTCTTATATCTAAAGGAGAAAACAATAAATAAAAATATATCTAAAAGAAAATTATTAACAGAAAATTGTCTATTGACAAATTGAATTGAAACCGAAATATTTCATTAATTGCCACTTCATCTCCATACCCTAACCTGCATGATAATAGAGATATGATTTTCAAATTTAAGACATAGATTCAAGACAAAAGCATTACAACTATATCCAATCACATTCAAAAGGAATAGAAATTCATATTTGATAACAAAGAAATACAAATTAATAACTAAAACTATATTATAAAAACAACAAAAATATAAGAAATTCATGAAAAACTAGGAAGTGCAAATAGAGCAAAGAAATACAAAATTAAGGAATACCTAGAATTTATAAAGTTAAAAATCAATACTTGCACATGGCCAAATGTAGCTGTAAAGAGTGAGGAAAGAAAAAAAAAAGAAGAAAACTAATTAAAAGAGATAGGTATAAATTAGAAATACTATGAGAACACTGAAAAAAGAGAGATTAAGAGAGAATAAAGGATAATAAAATTAAAAAGAAAGAAGAAGAATTTTCATAATTGGTATTTCCATTTGTTAAAGAAAACACAAGCACAAAACTAACAAATAAGAAATGAAAAGAAAAAAAAAATTGAAGAAAATAAAGAACACGAGACAAAAGTTCAAAAATAGAGCCGGGTTTGTTTGATTTTACCTAAAATAGGGGCACACATGTTTCATGTATTTAATATAGGTTCTAAAGACCATGTAATATCTAATAACATGACATGAAAAATATTTCTTGACCGCACTAGGACACTCGTTATACAAGATATCCATATTTTAACAAATCCCATTTTTATTACCTTATAATTTCATGTAAGCTTTTGTTGAATGGAATAAGTAATTCCATGAAAACCTAAGTCACCACAAATAGACAATTCTAAATCCAACAAAGGTGAACAAAAAATGAACTTACCTAAAACCCCCACCAGGCCACCATCATCAACTTTGGTTCCACTTGTAGACAATACAAAATTTTGGTAGCCTACAGTATGGAATAATAATTCTCCAAACTATTTGACTTATTGCTCTCTTGGATTAAAAGGAGAAACAATCAATAAAAATAATTGAAAATTTAAAAAGAAAACTATCAAAGATAATGCATATTGATGAAATGAATTCAAACCTAGAGACCTCATTATTTGTTACAATATCTCTGTTCACAATATACCTTACAAGAGAATAAAGAATTTCCAAATCTGAGACATGACTTTAAGTTGTACAGAAATCCAACCACATCAAAATAACTAAAATTTAGATTTGGCAAAAGAATTCATATGAATTTAATCTGAGCATTACAGAACGAATTTAGACTTTAAGGCTTACAAACACTTTAATAAATTGCACTAAAATTAAAAGCAGAGAAATTTAAATTTAGAAACAGAGTTCACATAAAGAGGGATACAAATGAATAAAACCACAAACTTCAATGAATAATAACGAAATTAAATTCTAAAAAATATGTAATACAAAACATTAAAATATATGAAATCTAAGAGAAACAATGGAAAAGTTAACTAGAACAAACAAAATACGAAACTACCCAAGAAAAACAGAATCTGTAAGCTCAAGGAAAAAAAAACAATGCACACACAACAAAGAAAGAAAAAGGAAAAAAAAAATAGCTGGGGAGAGAAGGAGGGAGGGAATCGTACCTGAAAGAGATAGGGACAAAGAAGAAATACCAAGGGATCACTGAGAAAAAATAAAGGTTAGGAAAGCTTAAAGAATAAGAAATGAAAGAAGAAGAAAGAAAAAGAAAACCAGAATGATTTACATTAGAGTGTTTTGGTTTGTCAATGGAAATACAAGCTCACAGCTAACGGACAAGAAAATAAAATAAAAAAAATCAGAAAATGAGAAGCAATGAAAAGAAAATTAAGAAATAGGGAGTCAAATTCTATTTCTTTGTTCCTAACATGGGGGCACACATGTTGCCAATATATGTCATAGGTTTTAAAGACCTAGTCAAAACAACAATGTGTAACATAAAAGTTATCTTCTTTTTCAACCCTACACATGGCATTGATGAGGTTAATAATAACTTACCAAATAGAGACCCAATGTTGTTCATAAAAATCCGATTTTCCTATTAATTATCTTCTAGTTTCCCTTTATTTTCTCGAGAGAGAGATCCTCATATTATCACTCTTGTGAGGATTTTGATTTTTCATAGATTTGTCTTATTAAAATAAGCAATTACGAGTCAGGAGTAACAAATTCAAATGGACAGCTTTTACCGGCCATGGTCAAAGTCAACTCCTAACATGTAGGTCCCACGTAAAGGAATAACAGTTATTTTGAATGAGATGGATGGGTTTACTTTTAACATATGGGTCCCATGTAAAAGAATAACACTTCAGCTACATTTGGAATAATATGCATGACTTATAACTCATATTAACAAAGTGAACGCCAACATGTAAATGGATAGGGGTGTCTATAAAAAATCGAAAAACCGGATTTAATCGAAAAAATTGAATTGAAAAATGTGGTTAATCGAATTGATCGATTCGGTTTGGTTTGGTACTTTTGAAAAACGGAAGAACTGGTTTAGTTTTTGGTTAACTTAAAAAAAAAATTGGCGATTAATTTAACTGATTAGTGTATATATATTTATATGTATATTCTATAAATATATACATATATTATATTTATAAATATTATATATTTTTATAATATTTATAATATAATATTATATACATTTATATAATATATATTATAAATATAAAAATTTGAAGAACCGAATCGATCAAAAGCCAAAATTGACAAACCAATTAACCGATGAACCGATTTAGTTTTGGTTTAGAGAAATCAAAAAATCGATATAACCGATTCGATTTGAAAAAATTGTCAATATAAATGGTGGGGAAGGCGATGGTGTTTTTTGGAGGCAAATAATGTACAAGTGAGATTTTCTGAAGTTTATTAAAACCCATAGTCAGATGGTGTCACGGCATGAGCAAGATGAGGAGCAAAGTGGTAACGTGTAGATTTATGATTGACAGGGCCGAGCTTTGCACCTATTATGATAAAGGCTAGCCTGGGCCGAGGCCTGGCCCATCTCGAAATATAAGTTGGGCCTGGCAGGCCTTTATCTATAAAATATTATATATGTATAATATTTTATTATTTGACATATAAGATCAACAAAATTTATTTTAAAATATTTACATATAAAAAAATATAGGGAAAATCCCACTGAAACCACCCCATAAATTTTAATTTCATTATACGCCCACAAAAATATAAAACTTCAACGCCCCCACTTATGACATAATACCCCCCACTGTTTTCGAATCAATATTCCCACTATCACTATTCCCATTTGTACCGGTGATGTAAAAGTTTGTAAGGTATACACGAGTGGGGCTAGGATTAAGGTATTAGGATCATACTTGGCCCTAAAATTTGAGAGTTTGATGCAGGCCTGAGCCGAGGATGGGCTTATGTCTCTAAACAAAAAACCTAGGCCCAAGCCTAGATTTTCCAGGCTGGGCCAAGCAAAAAATGACCATGCACCCCTAGGCTTAAGGTATTAGGATACGGCCTGGCCCTAAAATTTTATAGTTTGATGCAGGCTTGAGCTCAAGATGATTTGATATGGCTCTAAACAAAAACCTAGGCCCAAGCCTATATTTTCCAGGCTGGACTAGGCAGAAAATGGCCACCCCAAATAATATGTCTCCCTTGATGAGGTTGAGGGAATTTTTAGATATAATAGGTGTTGGACAGTTTTTGTATGCCCTTAGCTTCAATCAATTCTGATGTACTTTTGATATTTAATGTAAATCAATGAAGTACATGTTTGATTCATGTTTAGTGGTATGCTTCTATGTAAGACCCTAAAACTGAATACTTAATGAGGCTTGTGTTGGTTTTGAATGTTCACAGCCGTTGGATAAGCTTAGGGAGATTTATCCTGCCAAGGCTGACACTGGTGTGCTGCCAACTGTTAGGGTGGCCTGTCTCAGCCGCCAGGGTGAGACCCAAGGCACATGCAGTGTGGGATTAATTGAACCCTTGAACCGGACAAGATTTCCAGTATTGCTCTGGACCTTGGAGATTGATGGGCAAAACTGGAAAGTTACACCCGACCCCTAGACCCGATTATGGTACTGCACTATGTGTCGGATTAGGCTGTCTTTGATATGCCAATCAGTGAGATCCTTAGCGGGGATCAAAACCTGAGTATGTTGGGACAGTCTGAGAATTCATCTGAGTAAGTGATCATAGTGATGGGATCAGCCCCTTTGTCGGACAAAGGTAATGATCGGGAATGCACTCTCTCTGGTGGAAAGCAAACTGGCAGTAGTTGATTTCAATCGTTGAAATTTGTTTTGCAAAATTATATATATGATATATATTTAAGTATGGTTTCAAAATGTTTGCAAATGGTTTTAATTCCTGGGATCCATGTGAGTAGAGAGTGCAGCACTGTTCCTTGCAGCCGAGGGAGAGGTCCTCTCTTGTCGGKMAGTGCTTGATCATTATTGGCTGAGAGGTTAAGTGTAAGGCCATTTGGGATAATACCTAATGGGCTAATCTTGCACTTGCCCACAGTCCCTGGGTTTTTATATGATGCCTTGGCCCAGGGACCACTTAGTGTAAGTGTTGGACCCATAGTGTCCATATGATGGGATCAGGGGTTCACTAGGCTTTCCAATGAATTCGGCTAGGTGTTGTAATAAAGGCTGGGCCGAACCCATGTGGCTGGTGTGTAGATCAATGCTTGGGTCCCACACCATACAAAGAAGCCCAACTGGGCAGCAGATTGGAAACTAATTGAGCACTGATTACTTAATGGGCCAAAAGCCCATTTTGAATTAGGCTAATATGATCACCCACTTATGGGGCGGATCTGAGAGTAGGGTTAGCTGATAGGATGGGGTTTTAACCCTATCCACTCTTAGAGAACAGATTCAAATCATATTTGAATCTGGTAACCTCCTGATAAGATCAATAGTAGGCTAACCTAATTACAGATAGTATTCAGATTATCCCCATCCAAATACAGATTTGGATTGGGATAACTCCTAATGGGATTAGGGGATTCTTAATCAACAAGAAAGGAGGAAACCCTATCAAGAATTATCAGAATTCGAACCTAGGGTTTTTAGAGGCATTCTTCTGAAAGACAGAGATAGGATCTCATTCTCTCTAAACTGAAGACTGCTTCTACACCAATTCAGCATTAGGGAACTCCTCTAGCCGCCGCCACCTGCTGTATAGTTCGATCTTCATTGAGAAGGGAATCAAGAAATCAGTTCTTGATATCAGTTTTTGCTGAAAAACTGATAGAGTTCGGTGCTCATTGTTTCCAGAGGATTCTTCTGAAGAATTCGGTGTGTAGGACGCACTCTACTGGTTCCGTTCCACAGTTGCTGTATCATCTTCAGCAGGAGCGAATCTTGGTGTCTTCTCTGGGTGTGAACACCAACTTTGGGAGATATTATTTCTCTGGATCAGGTATAATCCCTCCCTTGTCTTTTGGTTCAGATCTGGTTCGGTTATGGTTCAAGTAGGATCCTTAATTTTGATTCTAAAATCAGGGAATATGATTCCCAGTTGGAAGAAAGTGGGAAATTTTTGAAATTTGCCCTACCCTATTCCACAATCTTTGGTGTCCATACGATGGATCCCACCATTCTTTCAGTGGTATCAGAGCCCCAGGTTCGAATCTTGAACCAAGAAAATCATATCTGAACCTGTGCAAATGGGCAGAATCTGTTCCACCAGGATTTGCGCAGATTGTTTTCTTTAATTCAAGAAATCGTTTCTTGTTGAGGGCGATTGGTCTGATATTAATTTTATTAAATCTGAAATTTATTTTGAATTATTCTTTATTTATTTCTTGATTTAATGGATTGTTCATACCTGGAGATCGAAGTGCAGCATTGGCGCAGATTATCTACGCATTCTTCTTTTAATTTCTATTCCATTTGTTTTGTAAAATATTTTTTTTTCTAGACTGAATGTATAGAATTTGATCAAGAATGTAATTAATTAATAGAAATAGGATTTTTGTAGTTTTTTATTTTCTTGATTGGAGAAGGCGGCAGCGCTGGAGATTAGCAGATGGAGGGATCGCTTTCTGCGTTTTGCAGTTTATGAAACTGCAACCCTAGTGATTAACCTCTGTTTTGCAGGTGGTGCGAACAGTCCATGTCTGTTTTTGATTGTCTAAAAATCAGAAATATTAATTTCAGATCTTTCTTGAATTAATTATTGAATTGAAAATAAGTTTCAGACCATCTCAGACCGGATTGGACCAAATCTGTTTGGACCGAATCTAGGGTTCGAAAGGGGACTATTTTCAGTTCGGTTTTCTCACACTATCAGGCCCACATCTGATGTTCAATTGCAGGGATTAATTCGGCCCAACCTGTAAAGCCCAGTTTTAAAAGGTTAAAACTGTAAAAGCCCATTTTGTGAGAAAAGCTATAGGGACCGAACTGCTGACTAATATTCAGCCCATATACCTAGATGATATTAATTGTTAATATTGTGTTTTTGTTGGGCTGATTAATGGGCTTTACAGTAGTTGATTGATTGGATCAATTCTTCCATATCATGCAATGTGTGGATGTTTGATGTGCTGCGACCATGGGCCATAAGCACTTGGCCCATGATGACTCGTTAGTGGCTCTTGCGCACACCATGGCTGAATGCACATCATTGCCATGGTGTCCCATAAGGTCATTGGATGACCCCTCCTTGCTTGGTGGGCCCCACAACCCTGAAAAGG
>NW_010729410.1:272431-283383 GCF_000365185.1 Nelumbo nucifera
CAACCCAGGGCAGGAGCACTGGACTGCTGTCAAAAATATACTTAAATACCTTCGAAGGACAAAAGAGTTTTGTCTGGTATTTGATGGTAGTTCACTACATATCCAGGGGTATACTGATGTCGATTTCTAGTCGGATCTAGATGATAGAAAGTCCACATCTGGGTATGTTTTCATGATAGGATCGTGTGTTTTTGGCTGGAAAAGCAGCAAACAAAGGTCCACGACAGATTCCACAGTCGAAGCCGAATACATTGTCGCAAGTGAAGCTACCAAAGAAGCCGTGTGGATAAAAAAATTCATTCATGAATTGGGAGTAGTTTTGTCTAGCACATCACCCATCCCATTGTTGTGTGACAACAATGGAGCCATTGCTCAGGCGAAGGAGCCACGAGCCCACTCAAAGTCGAAGCACATCGAAAGGAAGTACCACGTACTGCGGGAGATTGTTGGTACAGGGGACGTCCTGATTCAGAGGATATCATCAGCGGAGAATGTAGCAGACCCATTGACTAAGCCATTCACACAGAAAGTGTTTGAGAAACACGTGGAAAGTCTACAACTCCGGCATATACTAGATTGAACCTAACTGCAAGTGGGAGCTGTTAGACAGTGTATGCCCTTAGCTCAAATCAGATTGATGTACATTATGACATTTAATGAATAAAGTACATATTTGATTCATGTTATAGTGGTGTGTTTCTGTGTAATACCCTTAAACTACACTTATGAGACTCGTGTTAGTTTAGAATTTTCACAGCTGTTGGATAAGTCTGGGGAGATTTATCCTGCCAAGGCTGACACTGATGTGCCGCCAATTGTTGGGGCAACTTGTCTCAGCTGCTAGGGTGAGACCCGAGGTACATGTAGTGTAGGTTTACTTGAAACCCTGAACCGGACCAGATTTCCAGTATTGCCCTGGACCTTGGAGATTGATGGGCAAAACTGGAAAGTTACACCTGATCCCTAGACTCAATTATGATATTGCACAAGGTGTCGGATTGGGCTATCTTTGATATGCCAATCAGTGAGATCCTTAGAGGGGATCAAAACCTAGGTATGTTGGGACAGTCTGAGAATTCATCTAAGTGGGTAATCATAGTGACAGGATCAGCCCCTTTGTCGGACAAAGGTAATGATCGGGGATGCACTCTCTTTGATGGAAACCAAGACTGCCGACAATCGATTTCAATCATTGAAATTTGTTTTGCTAAATATATTTATATATGGATATACATATATATATTATGGTTTCAAAATGTTTTCAAAAGGTTTTAATTCCCAGGATCCATGTGAGTAGAGAGTGCAACACTATTCCTTGCAGCCGAGGGAGAGGTCCTCTCTTTTCGGTTAGTGTTTGATCATTATGGGTTGTGAGGTTAAGTGTAAGACCATTGAGGATAATTCCTGATGGACTAATCTTGCATCTTCCCATAGTCCTTGGGTTTTTATAAGGTGGCTTGGCCCAGGGATCACTTAGTGTAAGTGTTGGGCCCATTAGGAGCACATGTGATGGGCTTCAGGGGGTTCACTGTCTTTTCAGTGAATTTGGCCTGGCCTTGTAACAGAGGTTGGGTTGAACCCATGTGGCTGATGTGTAGATCAATGTTTGGGTCCCAAGCAATACAAAAAAGCCCAACTAGGCAGCAGTTTGGAAGGCCACTGAGCACATGGACTTATTGGGCCTAAAGCCCATTTCGAACTGGTTTAGTTAGACTAATTAAAGAGGGGTGGATCTGGGATTGGATCAGCAGATAGGATTGGGAGTTATCCCTATCCACTCAGAGAGTCTAAATCCAAATAGAGATTTGGATCTAGAAACCTCCTAATGAGATTAGGAGAGAGATGATCTAATCTACAGATAAGATAAGGATTTATCCTTATCACTTGAAGAGAGTCCAGATTCAAATAAGGATTTGAATTAGGAAACTCCTAATGGGATTAGGAGCTGATCTCTTTACGTTTATAAAAGGAGGAGGGGGCGAATCATTCAGTTCATCCCCATCACATCAGATCTTAGATCACACAGAGAGAAGACAACAACAGTGTGATTGCGCCATCTTCTCCCTGCGTTCTCCTCCAGTTGCTGCCTACTGCCAGTTTGATCTCTAGTTTTGTAGGAGTGATCAAGAATAGTTCTTGATATCAGTCTTTGGAGAATGGCTGATATGAAGTTGTGCTCATAGCCTCCATCGAATTCTTGTTGAAGGATTCAGTTCTTGCGAAGAACACTGCTGATTCTGCTCCACCCTACTGATGGGAATAAAAAGTATCATATTTTTATCCCCAAATATTCATTCTTTTACATTAAATTAGCACTTAATTGGACTCATTATTCTTATATTTCGATTCAGGGCAAGCAAGAAGGCAAATGGAGGAAAACAAGGCTAATCGGATGATTTTGCACAATTTCGGCACCATTTAGGAATTGGGGCATAACTCTCAACTCCCGACTCCGATTGGGATGATTTAAGATTCACTGGAAAGATAGGGGAGAAATCCACACTTCTCGTGTTTTGGGTTTTGAAAGATTCGGTCTGCATCAAGGTCAAAATCAGGCCCGAAGTCGGAACAAATTCATAGTAAAGCCCAGTTCACAACTGAAGCCCAATTTGCAGGAAAGCCTTGTACCGGCCCAAGTTATTAAACAGCCCAACTCGAATTCATTAATAAAGAGTCCCATCAGATTTAAATTTCAATTGTAAATCTAGAAGGATAAGAAGATTGAGATTAGATCACTAGATAAAAGATAGGATAGGATTAGATCAAAACTAATTAGGATTTTCTATTTTTGAGGATAATCTCCTAAGAGGAATTGGAGAGAGCCCCTCCTAAAGGGGGGGTGGAACCAGCTCACTCAATCATTGAAGCACTCAATCAATTCAGAAGATCAGTCCATCCATCTAGGAAGCGAAGCAAGAAGGAGTCGACAACCATGAGCGGCTAAGCTTATCTTTTCTGATTCAAGGGGGATTTTCAATTCAATTGTGTCATCGTGAGGTTTTGTGTTTAATTTAAATTCTCGCTTTTAATCTAAGTATTCATTGATTCTTGTGCATGTTCTTATGGATGTTAATGTTAATTAGTTTGACAAATTAATTAATGTTGATCTTCCTATTGCTATTCATTGTTTGATGATCCGTAATTGTCACGAATAGTGGTACAAGTACCAATTAGGTTATTATCCTACATGGATCAATTGTTCGTGACAGCCTTTGACCAATGTATGGGTATATTTTAACCACGGGGAATCAACGGAACAAGATTCGATAATTGCAGCTATCTCAATTATTGTTATTTTGGTTTAACTGTTTTCACAAAGGTTATTGGTATCATTAATTGATATGGAACACTATCGTACCCAGTCGATTAATGATAAGTGTTAATCGAATGTTGGGTTTGGTCAAGTAATTGAGGAAAACATGAGGTTTATTTTGGCTATCCTAATAAATCCTAAGGTTAAATACTTGAATTGCAAGACTGCTGAAGTTTACCTATGATCAATGACCAGTTTACCTACTTCACCAAGGAGAGAGGATAAAGATCAGAAAGAAGAGGAAGAACAAGTATCACATGAGAGAGAACTCCCATAAGGTAAAACCCGACCCCCCTCTATCTAAGATGTCTAATGCCATTGTGCCACCATTTCCTAGTAGGTTGGAAAAATCAAAGAAAGAAGAGTACGAACAAGAAAGATGGAAATAAATATTCCCTTGTTAGATGCCATCAAGAAAATCCCCAAATACGCAAAGTTTTTGAAGGAGTTGTGCACTAACAAAAGGAAGCTGAGAGGAGATAACAAGGTAAAGGTTAGAGAAAACGTGTCAGCTGTCATCAAGAGGACCCTGCCAGAAAAGCGTGCTGATCCAGGTATGTTTACTTTACCTTGCGTGATTGGCAATAAAAGAATTGAGCGTGCCATGCTAGATTTAGGTGCATCCATCAATGTCATGCCATACTCAATTTATTGTGCCTTGAATTTAGGTCCATTGAAAGAAACTAGTGTTGTCATTCAGTTAGCTGACCGTTCTAATGCTTACTCTGAAGGGATTGTTGAAGATGTTTTGGTGTACGTTAATGACCTTATATTCCTAGCCGACTTTTACATCTTGAAGATGGAGGAAGATACTATCACAATTTCAACCCCACTTCTATTAGGCAGGCCATTTATGAAAATGGCCAAAACCAAAATAGATGTGGATGAGGGTACCCTCTCCGTTGAGTTTGACGGCAAGATTGTTAAATTTAATATTTTCAAAGCATTTAAGTACCCCAATGAATGTCATTCAATTTGTTCAGTTGACATTGTTGATTTAGTTGTGCAGGAAATGTTTGGGGAGGAGGATATGAATGCGGAGCTCGAATTAAGTGCACAATTGGATATGAAGGAAGAGCTAGATTCATCCTGTGAAGCTTCGGAACTGATAGTAGAACAAAAGGTAACAAATTCTAATATTCCATCATCATTTTCTCATAAGAAATTGTTGCCTTCTATTTTGCAGCCTCCGAAGTTAGAGCTGAAGACCTTGCCAGATCACCTTATGTATGCCTACTTGGGTGACAAAGAAACATTGACAGTGATCATTGCAAAAGGGTTGACTGATGATCAAGAGGCACGACTCATCGATGTTCTGAAGAAGCACAAGACGGTGATTGGTTGGACCTTAGTCGATAAAAAAGGGGCCAGACCCTCAATCTGCATGCACAAAATTCTTTTGGAAGATGGTGCCAAGCCAGTCAGAGAATCGCAAAGGAAGCTTAACCCAGCAATGAAAGAAGTGGTAAAGAAAGAAGTGCTTAAGTTACTAGATGAAGGAATAATCTATCTGATTTCGGATAGTAAGTGGGTGAGTCCAATACATGTTGTACCCAAGAAAACTGGGATCACTGTGGTAAGAAATCAAAATAACGAACTGGTCCCAATGAGGGTACAAAATGGTTGGCGTATGGTGATTGACTTTCGGAAACTTAATTTAGCCACTAGAAAAGACCATTTCCCCTTGCCCTTCATAGATCAAATGTTAGAAAGGTTAGCCGGCAAGGCATTCTTTTGTTTTCTCGATGGATTTTCAGGTTATTATCAAATCATTATTGCTCAAGAGGACCAAGAGAAAATGACTTTTACTTGCCCATTTGGCACTTTCACCTACAGACGGATGCCTTTTGGTCTGTGCAACGCTCCAGGTACTTTTCAAAGGTGCATGATTAGTATATTTTCTGACTTTATTGAGAAGTGCATTGAAGTGCTCATGGTTGATTTTACTGTCTATGGTGATTCTTTTGATGATTGTTTAGATAATTGGAGTAAAATTCTGGATAGATGTTTCGAAACTAATTTGATTTTGAATTATGAAAAATGCCACTTTATGGTAAAGGAAGGCTTTGAAGTGCATTGAAAAATGCCACTTTATGATTAGTATATTTTCTGACTTTATTGAGAAGTGCATGGAAGTGTTCATGGATGATTTTACTGTCTATGGTGATTCGTTTGATGATTGTTTAGATAATTTGAGTAAAATTCTGGATAGATGYGTCAAAACTAATTTGGTTTTGAATTATGAAAAATGCCACTTTATGGTAAAGGAAGGCATTGTGTTTGGACATGTTATCTCTGCAAGAGGCATAGAGGTCGATAAGGCAAAGGTTGATTTAATTGTGAGCTTACCTTACCCTACAAATGATAAGGAAGTGTGTGCTTTTCTTGGACATGCAGGTTTTTATCGTAGGTTTGTCAAAGACTTTTCAAAGATTGCCCTGCCATTGTCCAAATTGCTTCAAAAAGATGTGCCTTTCGACTTTGGGGATAAATGCAAGGAAGCATTTGATAAGCTCAAGAATTTGCTGACAATTGCACTCGTTATTCAACCACTGGACTGGAACTTGCCCTTTGAAATCATGAGCGATGCAAGCAACTATGCGGTAGGAGCTATTCTAGGTCAACGGATTGATGAGAAGATCCATGCCATTTACTATGCTTCGAAGACTCTGAATGCTACACAATGCAACTATACAACCACCGAAAAATGAGCTATTAGCAATTGTTTTTGCTTTAGATAAATTTTGATTATATTTGCTTGGCTCTAAAGTGATTGTATTTTCTGATCATGCAGCTTTTTGAAATACTTATAGGCGAAAAAGGAGTCAAAGGCTGCAATTATTGAATCTTGTTCCATCGATTCCTTTTAGGTTAAACCATGTCAACACATTGGTCAAAGGTTGTCACGAACAATTGACCCAGAAAGATATTAACCTAATTGCTACTTGTACCACTATTCGTGACAATTACGGACGATAGAACCATGGATAGCAGTAGGAAAATCAGCATTAATTAATTTGTCAAACTAATTAACATTAACATCCAATGAAAATATGCACAAGAACCAATGAATACTTGAATTAAAAAGCAAGATCTTAAATTAAATAAAGAACCTCACAATGGCACAATCGAACCTCACCCCTTGAACCAGAAAAGAAAAGCTTAACTGCTCATGATCTTCGAACTCTCCATGCTCTGCTTCTCAATGGCCGAACTGCTCTTTTGGTAGCTTGAGTTGCTTGATGATCTCTTGGATCCTTGGATTGAGTGATGCCTAGAGCTGGTCTGCCCTCCTCTTTATATAGCTGAGAGAGAGAGCTCTCTCCAACTCCTTCTAGGAGATTAACTTCAAGTCCTGATCTGTTTTGAACTAATCCTATCCTATCTCTTATCTAGTGATCTAATCCAATCTTCTTATCTTTATAGGATTACATTCGAAGTTTAAATATAAAAAGACTCTCTTTCTAAAGGTTACATTCGAAATTGGGACTCTAGGCTCTTGAATTCGAGTTGGGCTGCCTTAATATCTTGGGCTGCTACAAAGCTCTTATGCGAATTGGGCTTCAGCTGTGAAATGGGCTTTTCTACGAAGTTGATACCGATTTCGGGCCCGGTTTTGTCTTCGATGCGGACCGAATCTGACAAAATCCAAAACATAAAAGTTGTGGGCCTTCCTTTCTTCTTCCTGAAGCCTCTTCAAATTATCCAATTCGGAGTCAGGAACTGAGAGTTATGCCCAGATTACTGACTGTTGCCGAAATTGTGCAAAATCAACCGATTTTCCCTGTTTTCTTCCAATTGCCTTTATGCTTGCCCTGAATCGAAATACAAGAGTAATGAGTCCAATTAAGTGCTAAAGTGATGTAAAAAATGAATATTAGGGGATAAAAATAGGGTACTTTTTAGTCTCATCAAATCCCCCTAGACTTAAACTTTGCTCGTCCTCGGGCAAGGCCAAACTTAAGCAAAAACATACTAACTACCTATAGATCGTTGTGTCATCTTCAGCAGGAGCGGATCTTGGTGTCCTCTTTGGGCGTCAACACCAACTTTGGTAGATACTGTTTCTCTAGATCAGGTTTAATTCCTCCCTTGTCTTTTGGTTCAGATCTGGTTTGATTATGGTTTAAGTAGGATCCTTGAATATTGTATTCTAAATTTAGGGAATATGATTCCCAATTGGAAGAAGGTAGAAAATTTTTTGAAATTCGCCCACCCATTCCGCAACCCCTTTGGCATCCATACGATGGATCCTACCATTCTTTAAGTGGTATCAGAGCCACAGGTTCGAATCTTGAACCAAGAAAATCAGATCTGAACCTGCACAGAAGGGCAGAAGTTGTTCTACCAAGATTTGTGCAGATTATGTTCTTTATTTCAAGAAATTGTTTCTCATTGAGAACGATTGATCTGAAATTGATTTTATTAAATCTAAAATTTATTTAGAACTATTCTTTATTTATTTTGATTTAATGGACTGTTCGAACCTGGAGATCGAAGTGCAGATTTGGCGCAGATGGTCTGCGCAATTCTTCTTTTTTATTCATTTAATTCGGTCTGTAAAATAATTTTATTTTTTATTTTTCTAGACCGAATGTATAATATTTGATCTAGAATGTAATTAATTAAGAGAAATAGGATTTCTGTAATTTTTTATTTTCTTGATTGAAGAAGAAGGCGGCGCTGGAGATTTGCAGATGGAGAGATCGCATTCTGCGATTTGCAGTTTGTGAAACTGCAACACTAGTAATTAACCTCTGTTTTGCAGGTGGTGCGAAYAGTYCATATTTGATTTATGATTGTSTAAAATCAAATTATTAATTTCAGATCTTTCATGAATTAACTCTTGAATTGAAAATCAGTTTCGGACAATTTCAGACTAGATTGGACCAAAACCGTTTGGACCGAATCTAGGGTTCGAAGGGGACTGTTTGTAGTCAAATTTTCTCACACTTGCTGTTCCAAATCTGATGTTCAATTGCAGAGATTAATTCAGCCCACCTGTAAAAGCCCAGTTTTAAAGAGTTACAACTACAAAAGCCCACTCTTGTGAGAAAAGCTATATGGGCCGAACTGCTAAATGCGATTCAGCCCATACCTAGACAGCATTAATAGTTAATGTTATGTTTTAAATGGGCTGGTTAATGGGCTTTACAATTATTATTTTGATTGGATCAATTTCTTCCATTGCATGGGATGTGTGGATGTATGATGTGCTGCGACCATGACCCATAAGCACTTGACTCATTATGAATCGTTAGTGGCTCTTACGCACACCATGGCTGAATGCACATCTTTGCCATGGTGTCCCCTAAGGTCATTGGATGACCCCTTCTTTGCATGGTGGGCCCCACAACCCTGAAAAGGGATGCGTGCGAAAACCCTAGCCGATTAAGGCCCACTAGAAATCTGACTTTATGAAAGTCATTGGGAGCCACTCTGGTTTGACCTAAAATAAACTAGGGCGTAATTTTGTTATCTTTAGCATATATGGGTGCATGTGATTGGGAGATCCATCTGATGGACACTCTAAAGGCCTTCCGTCATTAGCAAACTTAAACAAACAAGAGAAATCAATCTTACCGAAATCTGGTTCAGGGGTTCGGTTTAGCCAATTGGCCATCGATCATAGGTATCCCTGGAAATCTTGCAATTCAAGCATTTAACCTTAGATTTATTAGGATAGCCATAATAAACCTTGTGTTTTCCTAATTCAGCTGATCAAACCCAGCATTCGATCAACACTTATCATTACTCAACTGGGTACGATAGTGTTCCATTTTAACCAGTGATAGCATTAAGATTTGTGAAAACAGTTAAACCAAAACAATAATAATTGAGATAGCTACAATTATTGAATCTTGTTCCATCGATTCCTTTTAGGTTAAACTAGGTCAATACATTGGTCAAAGGCTGTCATGAACAATTGACCAAGAAAGATATTAACCTAATTGCTACTTGTACCACTATTCGTGACAATTAMGRATCACCGRACCATGGATARCAGTAGRAAAATCAACATTAATTAATTTGTCAGACTAATTAACATTAACATCAAATGAAAATATGCACAAGAACCAATGAATACTTGAATTAAAAAGCAAGATCTTAAATTAAATAAAGAACCTCACAATGGCACAATTGAACCTCACCCCTTGAACCAAAAAAGAAAAGCTTAGCTGCTCATGATCTTCGAACTCTCCATGCTCTACTTCTCAGTGGCCGAACTGCTCTCTTGGTAACTTGAGTTGCTTGTTGATCTCTTGGATCCTTGGATTGAGTGAAGCCTAGAGCTGGTCCGCCCTCCTCTTTATATAGCTGAGGGAGAGGGTTCTCTCCAACTCCTAGGAGATTAACTTCAAGTCCTGATCTGTTTTGAACTAATCCTATCCTATCTCTTATCTAGTGATCTAATCCACTTTTCTTATCTTTATAGGATTACATTCAAAGTTTAAATCTAATAAGACTCTCTTTCTGGAGGTTACATTCGAAATTTGGACTTTAGGCTCTTGAATTCGAGTTGGGCTGCCTTAATATCTTGGGCTGGTACAAGGCTCTTCTGCGAATTGGGCTTCAGCTGTGAAATGGGCTTTTCTGTGAACTTGCTCCGACTTCGGGCCCAGTTTCGTCTTCGATGCGGACCGAATCTGTCAAAAACCCAAAACATAAAAGTTGTGGCATTAGAGACTGATATCTATGTGCTGAATAGAGTTCCAACCAAATCGGTTCTGAAAACTCCATATGAACTCTGAACTGGAAGGAAGCCAAGTGTAAGGCACTTGATGATTTGGGGTTGTCCTGCGCACGTTAAAAGAACGAGTGCGTACAAGTTGGAATCCAATACCAGTTGTTGCCTATTTATAGGCTACCCAAAAGATTCGGTGGGTTATCTATTTTATGACCCAAGTGATGAGAAAGTGTTCTGCAGTCGAAACGCCTAGTTCTTAGAGACCGATTACATCCTGGACACCCATCATCAGGAAATAGTCCTTGATGAGGAGAGCTCAGGAGCAGTGGGAGATGTCCCACACGTTCTAGGTAGTAACCAACCTAGAAGATCCACTCGGGTATCCAGGCCACCGGTCAGATATGGTTATCACCAGGATAGTTACCTGGTAGAAGCCTTGACTAGTGAGGAGAATCCCGTGACTTATGCGGAGGTTATGTTGGACATAGATTCCCAGAAGTGGGTGCAGGCCATGAGAGATGAGATGGACTCGATGGAGGCCAATGGAGTCTGGACTCTAGTAGATCCGCCCTCTGGGGTAAAAGCAACTGGTTACAAGTGGATCTATAAAAGGAACAAGGGCCCGGATGGCAGAATTGAGACCTACAAAGCTCATCTGGTGGCGAAAGAGTACACTCAGAAAGAAGGCATCGACCATGAGGAAACCTTTTCGCTCGTGGCCATGCTTAAATCCATTAGGATCCTATTAGCTGTAACAGCCTACTATGACTACGAGATTTGGCAGATGGATGTCAAAACCGCGTTCCTGAATGGAGATCTTRGTRAAGATATCTACATGYAGCARCCRCAAGGCTTCATTGCTGTTGGTCAGGAACACATGGTATGTAAACTTAATAGATCCATATATGGACTTAATAGATCCATATTATACCGTCAAAATGTTTTACTTTG
>NW_010729411.1:17173-39579 GCF_000365185.1 Nelumbo nucifera
GAGAAGCCTCCTATATACTGGGTCTTCGACTCTATAGAGATAGATCGAAGCGGATAATAGGATTATCCCAATCTGCTTACATTGACAAAATAGTAAAAAGATACAGCATGCTAAACTCCAAGAAAGGAAATGTTCCTTTCAGGCACGGAGCCACTCTCTCCAAGAAAATGTCTCCCAAGATTTCTGAGGAGATTCATGGCATGAATTATGTAATTCGAATACTCAGAAGTGAAGTCAGATTTTCTTCAGTGCTGAAATCAAGAAGAGAGAATTCTGCACTCTGCGAATACTCTCTTGCCGCCTCCCTGTTCTTGTCGCTTTGTTTGCCAGTTTGATCTCCAGTTGTGGGAGAAGTCAAGCTTGGATCTTGACATCAGTCCTTTGAGAAAGGATTGAAAGGAAGCTGTGCTCACGTACCATCCTGCTAATTCTTTCGAAGGACAGAGTTCTTGGAGAAGAACACGGCTAATTCTGCTCCATCCTGCACTGCGCCATCTTTAGTGGGAGCAGTCTTTGGATCCTTCATTGGGCGTGAACACCTTCGTTGGGAGATATTATTTCTCCGGATCAAGTACAATCCTCTCCTACTCCTTTTGGTTCAGATCAGGTTCAGTTTATGGTTCAAGAATGATCCTTGAAAATATGATTTTCTAAATAGGGAATGTGATACCCAGTTGAAGGGAGAGAAAAATTTTTGAAATTTGCCCCCTTATTCCGCAATCTTTGGGCGTCCATGGGATGGATCTCTCATCCCTTCATCTATCCACTTCGTGAAGTAGTCCACTGCTACGAGAAGGAACTTCTTCTGTGCAACTGTGGTGAGAAAGGGGCCAATGATGTCCATTCCCCATTAGGAAAACGACCATGGGCTGCCGATTGGTCTCAAAGGGGCTGCGAGCTAGTGATGTAGATTAGAGTGATGTTGGTCACTATCACACTTCTAGACTAATTGGGTGGCATCCTGCTTCATCGTCAACCAGAAATACCTCTATCAGAGCACCTTATGGGCTAGTTTGCGTGCACCGGGGTGATCTCCGTAAATGCACTCATGTATTTCCCTAAGGACGTAGTCTGCCTCGACTGGGGGGAGGCACCTCAAGTAGGGAAGTGTGTGGGAACGGCGGTAGAGTTGACCCTGTATCAAGCATTACCTGGCTGCTCTATGTTGGAGTCTTCTTGCTTCTACCCATTCCTCCGGGGAGGTGCCATCTCGAAGATACTCGATTATGGGGCCCATCCAAGATGAGCCATGTTGCACTGTTAGGATGAGGACGGCTGATAGTGCGATGCTCGGCTGGGCCAGCGTGTCAAGCCGGATAGTTGAGTCAAGGTCGGTCTGTGGCGAGCTGGCGAGCTTTGAAAGGGCGTCAGCTCGAGGGATCTGCTTGATGTCAAAGTGCTCGAGCTGTTGAATGAGCTCCTGCACCTTTTGTAGGTAGCTCGCCATAGAGGGAGTCCAAGCCTCGAATTGGCCGTGGATATGGTTGACCACGAGCTAAGAGTCGCTGAAGGCCTCGATCCGTCGTGCCCCGAGGTCTAAAGCAAGGTGGAGCCCAACAATCAGGGCCTCATACTCAGCCTCATTGTTGAACGCTTTGAACTTGAACCTAAGGGCATGTTCCAACACTACGTCGTCTGGGCCGAGGAGGATAAGGCCAACACCGCTGCCCTGTTGGTTCGACGAGCCATTAACATGGAGGATCCATGCTGGGAGCAGTGGGGCCAGTTCCTCCATGGTAAATGTACATTCTGCGATGAAATCTGCCAAGGCCTGGGCTTTGATTGTTGGCCGGGGTGCGTACTTGATGTCGAATTCACTCAGCTCCATGCTCCACTTGACTAGGCAGCTCGACACCTCTGGTCTCTATAGCACCTTCTTGAAGGGCTGGCTGGTGAGTACTCGAACAATGTGGGCTTAGAAGTATGGTCTGAGTTTTCTGGCTGCAGTGACGAGGGCCTGAGCCAACTTTTCGAGATTGGAGTATTGGGTGTCTGCGCCGTTGAGGACCTTGCTGGTGTAGTAGATCGACCTCTATACTCGGTCCTCTTCTTTGACCAATATTGAGCTAACGACCTCATCCATGACTGAAAGGTAAAGCAATAGGTCATCTCCTGGGCTCGGCTTCGTCAGGAGGGGTGGTGAGCTCAGGTACTGCTTTAGTTACTGGAAAGATTGCTCACACTTTTTTGTATAATGGAAGTCCTTTGGCTGTTTAAGTGCTTTGAAAAAGGGGAGGCATCGGTCCATGGACTTGGACATAAACCTGCCAAGGGCAACTATTCTCCTGGTGACCCGTTGCACTTCTTTGTGGGTCCGAGGGGATGACATGTCAAGAATGGCTTTTATCTTCTCCGGATTTGCTTCGATTCCTCTCTGTGTTACCATAAACCCCAGAAACTTGTCGGAGCCAACCCCGAAGGTGCACTTGGTCGGGCTTAACTTCATCTTGTACTTTCTAAGTGTGTCAAAGACTTTGCAGAGGTTGGCCAGGTGGTGTTTGGCCTTTTTGCTTTTCACGACCACTACGTTGGCCAGCCAATCGGGGTATTTGACTTCCCTAATGAAGCCAGCGTCGAGCAACTTTTGTACTTCCTTAGCGATCACTTGCCACCGCTCTGTGGCGAAGTTTCTCTTCTTCTGCTTCACAAGTCGGTAACAGGGGTCAACGTTCAGCTGATGTGTGATGACTTCAGAATCAATTCCAGGCATGTCCTCTACCGACTAAGCAAATACGTCAGGATTATTCCTCAGTAGTCGAACAAGTTCCTCTCGGAGGTGGTCGCCTAGCAAGGAGCCAACTTGGACTGTCTTTTCAGGGTCTTCCTCAAACAAGGGGACCTAGATGAGGTCTTCCATAGGTCGGCCGCTCTACGCCTTTACTTCGTCACGCAGGTCATATGCTTCCGCCATCAGTATCTCGATCACTGGACGTGGTCCTCGACAGGATAACTAATAGCAATGTCACACTGTTTTCTAGTCCCCGCGCGCCACCCCTATACCATACTTGGTTGGAAATTTCATGGCAATGTGGTATGTTGAGACTACGACCTACAGGGCGCATTGAGGGTCAGCCTGCCGAGGATCACATTGTAAGAGGAGGGCAGCGCACCATGGCCGTCGCAGTCATGTCACTGTCTCTGATCAAGAGGGGAAGAGTTATCCTCCCAGTGAGGTGGATGGACTCTCCTGAAAATCCCATCAAGGGAGTGCTAACTAGTGCAAGCCGTTCTCTGGTGATGCCGAGCTTTTCGAATGCATCTTCAAACAGTACGTCGGCAGAACTCCCTGTGTCGATTAGGATCTGCCATAGCTCAAAGTTGGCCACTTCAGCTGTGACGACTAAGGCATTGTCATGTGGTGTCTGGACCCCTCGGAGGTCATCGTCAGTGAAGGTAATAGATGTGCTGCACCTCCTCTCGTGACCTCGGTCATCGATCTTGTATAGCCAAGCATATCTTTTCCATCCTAAGCTGCTTTCCCCTTTGGAGGCGGTCCTCCCGATATTACGTGGATGATGCCGATAGGAGGGCCTCGGGGCAGAGGCTTTCGAGCTTCATCCACTCTTCTTTCCTCTTGGTCTGACTTCTTCATTCTGTCTACGAAGCCGCTGAGATAACTGCACCTAATTAGAACATCGATATGGTTGCGTAGGTCAAAAAAGTTCTCCGTATCGTGGCCGTGGTCCTTGTGGAACTCGCAATATTTGTCTCAGTTCCTCTTGTTGCTTTGCGTCTTCATCTTCTCGGGTCACCTGACATAGTTGCAGTAGCGAATTTGCATCAGAACTTCAGACCGCAGAACGTTAAGTGGTGTGAAATTCCGATAGGTCGGCGGAGGGATGCGAGGTCTATGGTCGGTCCAGCGGTCTTGCCTCTTGTGGTTTTTGTCCCACCTCTCGGACTTTCGCTCGTTGTTCTCTCTCCTTTTTTTTTGTTGGACTTCTCATCCTCATCTCTGAGCTACACTTGGGCCTCTTCAGCGTTGATATACTTCTGCGTGTGGCTCATTAGCGCAGCCAATGTTTGAGGTGGATTCTTGGAGATGGAGAATTTGAAAAGGGAAGGGCGGAGTCCGTGTTGTATGGCCGTCCCCGCGACTGATTGATTTAAGTCCCTGACTTGAAGTGCTTCTTTGTTGAACCTCGCCAGGTAATCTCTAAGGGAGTTCGTCTTTCTCTGTCGGACCTGCATAAGGCTGGCCGAGGTTTTCCAATGCTTCTGACTAGCTGTGAGCTGTGCCAGGAACTGGTTCTCCAGTTGGGCCCATGACGCTATAGACCTCGGCGGCAGAGAGGAGTACAATGCCAAGGCTGGGCCTTGCATCGTGGTTACAAGGGCTTTGCACATCAGTCCTTCGACGCACTGTGTAGCATCATCTGGTTTTCGAATGCCGCGACATGGTCGAAAGGGTCGGAGTTCCCGTCGTGCTTGTCAAATTGGGGGGCTCGCCATCAGACAAGGGGTACCTCGTTCACTATGTCCTAGATGAAGGGTTGCTCCTTGGTGATATGCGCGGTGGCCTGCACAAGTTGGTTTATGGTTGGAATTGCACTCTTATTGGTGGAAGTGCACTCTAACTCGTCCAGACGTTGTCGAAGCTCTTTAATTTTGGCATCTCTGTTGTATGGGGCTGCAGTGTGTATGGCCTCCCTTTTGGGTCATGTGGGGTGATCCTTGACCGAGCTTGACTCGACGAGTAAAACTACGAAGGGCGGCGCGTTGATTGGTATGTTTGGTGATGGTAGTCCCGTCCTCGGGAACAGGCAATGGTGGCGGGCCTTCGGGTCATGTCTTGCCTCATACGCTCGAACCGCTCTCCCCTTGCATATGACTGGTGCGCTTTGGAGTCCTCGGTCCGAGGATCGTCCTTCGTGCGCATCGGGGCATGAGGGGGGTCAGCCCGGTTGGGTGGCGCGACAGACCCTAGTGTTTGCATGAATTCGAAGATTTTATCAACCTTTTCTTGCATAGCTCGGAATTGTGCTAGATCTACTGCGGCCGAAGGTTGCGAGACTTCTTGGTTCTCCCGAGACGGGGAATGGCCAGTTGCTCGTTTAGACTAGTTTTTAGGCATCTTAATCGCTTCCTTAATTGCGCAGCGAGGAATGAGATTTTCAGGAAAGGCTTTCTGTGCCATTCCCACGGACGGCACCAATCTGATGTTGCTGAATCCGAGGTGGTGCACGAACTGAGGAGAGCAACCAGATAGTCCTTGCTGACAGGGTGGGGCCGAGCTACAAGGACGAGGTCGTGCTTCAAGACCTGTGATCAAGGAAACAGAAGTCAGAGGCCCAAGGAGTTATCCCCGTGTAAGAACTTCGACGCTCAAGTCAGTAGGAGGTGGTAGGATGGTTGGGCCGAGCTATAAGGATGCCGATTCGAGGTAAGTAGCGGTGTAAGACTTAGAAGTTGGATGCCTTACCTCGAGCATGGAGTACCTTTTTATAGCCGAAGATCCGTGTCCTGGTCAGGTTGGGCTTCCGGGGTTGTCGGGATGAAGTTAGCCGCCGAGGTATTCGGGATAGAGTTCCATTCCCTAACGGAGTCGTCTTCCTTATTCCTCTTTATTCGTAACTGTGCTCATCTATATGATGTGTAGTTGACGTGGCTAGAAGGATAAGATGGGATACCACAATAATAGCGTAGCTTGGCCAAACTAGCCTGTCGTGGCCGGGCTAGGCCGACGTGACCAAGCTATACTAACGTATCGAATTAAGATGACGTGGCAGGATGATAGTTGGGCGGCTACGTGTCTCACAACCCTACCCCAATTAAAGCATATCTATCCCAATCCATTAGGGCCGGTTTGATGCAGGTAATATGAATTCTGATTAACTCCATCACCTATCCTATGAAGTGCCCACTGTTACCAAGTGTTGTCCTCTTATGGATGGAGACATGGAGTCTTTGTACTTATTGCTATGTGGTTCTGGTAATTGATGACAGTGATTCTAGTAGGGTTTACAGAGATGATTTGGTTAAAAATATTTTATTATTGAGAAGGCCCCGGCCGGCTTTGTAAAAACTAAAGCCATCCTCTCTATTGTAATGATAAATACCGTTGATTTCTGGGTTACCAATTTAATTGAAGAGTACGTACACATTCTTGTTAGTCCAGTGTCTGAGGACATGGATTAAGTAGAAATCACACTGCAATTCTTTCTTACTTCTATTATATTATATATATATAGCCGGCTTATTTTATGAGGCTATGATCAGCTAATAGGTCAGATCAATCGTGATTCGTGAAGAACCTATGCGCGCAGCTTCCACGAAGGCACGTACGAAAGTCTTCCAACAACTGAAGCAGGTATCAGCTGCTCTGAACATTAATTATATATAAAACCTTCTTTATCCCCAACTCCAGTGGGCAGTGGCATCCTTGATGTTTTCCAAAGAACTCATCTCTTCCTCTCCTTTTAATTTCTTTCCCTAATCTAACGCAGCTAGGCCAGTTTCACTTTTCTCTCCACCCCCCTCGATCTTATATATATATACCTCTCTTGGAATTCACCTAGCTTACGATGGCCGAAGCCGAACAGAATGATGTCGTCTTTGAAGATTTCTTTCCGTCAATGATAGAGAGACTGGGTGCTGATCAATTTATTGCTGAGCTCTGTAACGGGTTTAGCTTGCTAATGGATCAGCAAACGGGTCTCATCACATTCCAGAGCCTGAAGAGAAATTCCTCTCTTTTGGGACTGCAGGACTTGAGTGATGATGAACTATCGTGTATGTTACGAGAGGGGGATTTGGATGGAGATGGAGCACTGAATCAATCAGAATTCTGTGTTCTCATGTGCAGGCTGAGTCCAACTATAATGAACAGCTCAAGAAGGTTGTCGGAGGAAACCTTTGGAAATCAGTGTTAGGCTTGCGCTTCTTTTTTTTTTATTTTTTATTTGTCTTGCCTTCTCTGTATGTAAGATTGCATAATTAGGTCAATTTTGGTTATAAGGCGCCAAAAGGATGCAGTGGTTTGAGCATAATTTTGTACACAATTGCCCTGTTCAAAGGTACCCTACCATTTTTTTCATCAACTAGTCCTTTTTTTTTGTTCCCTTCTTTATTACAAGATGCACGTTTTTTTGTTTCTTTCCATCTTAGCTCTATCGGTAAGGGTGGACTGAACGGTTAAAACCCCTTTTAATTAAAACTTCTACGAGATGAGAATCTTTGGATTAGCTAATTTAGTTTTGTTTTATTTTAAAATTAAGGGTCTTCGTTTCCTCTTAACTCTTATCTTTTAAGAAGAATCTTTTAAATTTAAGAGAAAATTAGTTGTTCGTTTTTTCTTATCTCTTATCTCTTAAAGTACAATTATACAACTTTTTGTTTTTCAATGATACCCCCAAAATGGATATTTGATAGTTTTCAGAATTTAGAATTTAAAACACCATTCTTTGCATTCAGAATTCAGAGGAAAGAAAAATTCATCAATACCAATATACCTCTTAATGTAATTATTACACTTTCATATGTCAGACTTCAGAGCAAACGAACAAGCCCTAACTTTATGCAAGGCAGTACGGTGGTAGGGTGAAAAATGCAATTCTGGATGAAGTAGCACATCATGTTAAATGAACATTTTCAAAATTTTTTAAACCTGTTCATTCATATATCCTTCACTTACCCTTATGGAGAAGTACGGATTTGTCCAATGCAAATTTCTTATTTTCACTGTATAGCTATAAACATTTAAAAAGTCAACAATCCACATTGTATGCATCAATGCCCACCCATGAATTGGCATCAATTCCAAGCTGGCATCTACCCCAACAGTACTTTCTGACTACAAATTCTGACCCTGGACTGATCGGTCATTCTCCCTTGTCAATAGTGTTCATTGAATGTACTTTTTATTGTTGTGCCGACTGGATCTGATCCTCGAAAATGCATAAAATGTAAAAAGTTTCTAGATTAAAAATGTAATGCAATTGTAGATGTATTATTTTTAGCAGCTTTAGGAGTTTCAAAATCCGCAGGGTCTGGATGCAGATGTGGTAGTTTCTTCCATTTCCACGCAAGTACAACGCCCAAGAAAGGATATCATCTACGTAGCTTACTAGAGGCTCTGTCTTCTTTTGCAGTGCAGATATATAGGGAAAATTTCTGTTTAGTATCTTGTATTTTGGCTCAAGTGATAATTTAATTCCTTAACTTTAAAGTGCGACAATTTAGCACCCGAACTTTCAAAATTTGACAATCCTGTACCTGTCGTTAACCAACCTGTTAATCAGCCGTTAAGTAACATTTAAAAAGTCAAAAATACCCTAAAAATGCTATATAATTCTCTTTATCAATCATCCAAATATAGACAATAAAATGAATAGTCTCAAATTCTAAATTCTTCTAAACAATCACCAACTTTTTTGAATAGAAGAGGCTAGTATTTGGGATTGTTCAGTTTTTTGTCAACGTTTGAATGGTTGATAAAGAGAATTAGATGGCATTCGAAGGACATTTTTAACTTTCCAAATGTCACTTAACGGCTGATTAACAGACTGGTTAACGGCAGGTAGTAGATTGTCACATTTTAAAAATTCAGATACTGAATTATTGCTTTTTAAAGTTCGGGGACCAAATTATCACTCCAGCCAAAATACAGGGTACTAATCGGGAATTTTACCAAATATAAATTTGTGACTATGATTTTCATTCTTACCTCATATAAAATTTACATTTTTTATCATTTACATTTACTGACATACAAATTTTATATTCCAAAAGTTAATGCAAAATTTACACCACCTTCCTATTATCTCAAGTCGTTCTCCTAAAGTGGTCACCGGTGACCACATCATTTCCTACTCACTCCAAAATAAATAACCCCTCTCTACCTGTATTTTATAAGGTGGAGCACATATGCATGTATACCGGTGCAAGTACTAAAAATGTTATTGAGGTGCAAAAACTTGTATATGGGTATTTCCTAATTAACTTTGCATTTGCACTCTTCCAATAAAGACAAAAGTCTTCCTCTCGTAATTGTTTTTTCTTTCCACCACTTTCTAAGTCCATAAATTGATAGGTGTTTTCACCAAAAAAAATAAATAAATAAATTGATAGGTGATAGCTTATAAAGTTCCATTTAACACCTATTCAGCTCACATTCCAAGTTGCGTGCTCAACTCTAATGTAGCCTTGTACTAGCTCGATTGTAGGGAAACCGGATGGACTCATATTTTATTGTTACAACGCGGGGTGAACTTTCATCCAACGTGTAAAAGTAACGGAAGGTGGGTTAGCACTTCCGTTATTTTTTTTTCTTTTTTTTAAATAAAAATGAAAAAAAAAACATTGATCTTTCAACCCCTACCCTAAAAGTCTATGAAATTTTACTTTGTTCAAAACCTTCCACCCATACCTAAAAGCTCAAAGAGAGAAAACAACTGGTTCATGTCTTCCATCCAATGATCAGAGAGGACATAGAGCCTATTGAAACACTTCTCTTCCAACATTCTTAAAGTTTTCTACTGCCTAGGTATTTGTTTCTCCAATTATTTATCTATCTATTGAGAAATCTGACCTCTTATATGGTACTAACCAGACCATATTAAACAATGCCATGCCAGTTCCATAATCCCTGATAGTTTGTTGTATTTCTTGTTCAAAACAAGCCCCTATACGCTAGTAAATTATACATGAAGGCTTTGATTGTCTTTGAAGATCTCTATAATCTCATAGATTTTTTATATGATATTAATCAAACTGTATTAGCTTTTATTAAAAGATCTTTATACTTTATTAAGTATGTTGAACAATGGAGAGATTTCAACTAGTTGTGCAATATGATACATTAAAAATCTTTAAGGTTGTGTTTGGTTTGAAGGAAAAAATAGGAAAAGGAAGAGAAAGTTAAGGAAACATTTACAAACCTTGTATAGGTTTTCATATCTTTCTCTTCATTTCTCTACTTTTTCCTTCAAACCAAACATATATAGGTGCAATTGGGAAAGAGGTTCAAGGGTTCAAGGGTTCAACATTATTGCCATTGGTGCAATTGGGAAAGAGGATTGTAACAGTTGGTCGAGCAACTATTTATGAAGTTTTACTCTGCTCAAAAACTTCCACCCTAAAAGTCTAAAACCCATTCAAAAAATAAGTTTCACCTTATTCAAATCCTTTCGCCTAAGAAGAGAGAGAGAGAATCAATATATGTCTTCCATTTGTAGAATAGATGATACAAGATTTGCCGAAAACCTCCTTTTCTACCACCGTTCTTCAAGTCTTCTTCCACTGCTCACTCCAAAATTCCATTTAATTTCTACCCATTGAGATGCTCTCTTCATTGTTCAAACCACAAGCAGAGAGGACAAAGAATAGAGACGACTTGTCGAAAAATGATTTTTTTTTTGTTTTTTGTTTGAAAAAAGGAAAAAATGAGTAATGAGAGTATTAACCCACCTCCTGTTACTTTTACACGTTTCCCCAAGAGTGACATGTTACCAGTTCAAACCGCATTGTAATAACAAAATATGTAGCCCATCCAAACGTCATACCTAATAAGTAGGGTTGGATTGAGGACTTTGAGATTGCTTGGGTTCATAGTATTATGGTTGTGCTTGGGCCTTAGCTTGCCCCAAACTTATAGATCCAAATCCAACATATCCATGCATGCCCAAAACTAATCTAATAATTGTGGTTTAGAGATGCAAGCGAGCCAAGTTTACTCATGAACTATTGGAGGTTGGTTCACTAAATACTCGAACTTGACTTGCAAATAATTGAGTTCAAGTCAACCTCCAACGAATTGAATAGTTAGTCAAGTTGAGCTCGAACTTTGTAATACCTGAGTTTATCTCACTAAATAACGAAACTCAGCATATGTTTGGCACCGATGTCGTTGCTCCAGAAAATGGTGATACATCAGCGCTACATCGGAGAAAACGGTGCTCTAGGAAACGTTAATATGTTTGAGACCGTTTTTCCATAAAAATTGGTGTTCCAAGTCACATCTTGGAAATTGAGAAGGCGTGGTTTGGAGCAATGCCGAATTTGACGTTTTCTCATATTGGAGCTTGTTGCTGCCAACAAGGACATGATGTGGCAGTGACGTGGACTTCCTATAATGGGTACCAGTGCTGAAAACAGATATGGAGCACTGGTACCAAACAGAAAGTGTTGGTGTTGCTCCAGGAAATGTCCTATCTGGTAGCAACGTTTCCAAAAAAAAAAAAAAAGACACCATTTTCTCAGAAAACAGTGCTTCCAACCCACACATCAGCAGCACCATTTTCTAAGAAAACGGTGTTGTATCTGAGAAAATGATGCCAAACATATACTCAACTTGCAATTGAGTCAAATTCAAGTTTTGTAATACCAAAAATATTAACTTTTTAATATATTTCTATTTATAAAATAAGTAAATAATAATAATTTTGTATACAAATTTATTTATATTTGAGTTAAATTGAGTTGATACTCAAGTATGTCAAATATCAATTCAAATTGAGTTCAAATAGAAAACTCCAATCCAAATTTGATCTCGAGTCAAATAGATTTGCTCCTAGGAATGAGTGGTGAAGTTGTCCAAGTTGTTCTGGTAGGCCTCCGAGGCCTTATACTCGGCAACTCCTTCCTCCACCCAGACTATCTTCGCCTTGGCCTCCCCGAGATCTCCTCCTCAGCGTGTCCTGAGCCTCCTTTAGCTCGGTGATGTGGCCCTTCAGCTTGTGGACAGTGTTGTCCCACTCTTTTATGTCACAAGTCCGTCACCCTCAGCTTACGGACAGCTTCTGGGCATCATCAGACCTCAAACAGGCTGCTCGGGGACAGCCTCTGTCTCAAGCCCGTCACACGGCCGAACTCTCCACTGTGGCACATATACGTCCACCGGGCCTTCTGCCTTACCATGCTTCGGCTTGCTCTCCCTCAATGGCGATGAGTGCACTCCATCGACCTCGACTGCGGCTCGGCGACCCTTGGTTGTGCCCCTTGAGCCCTACTTATCCGCGATCTCTCTACCACAGCCCTCATATGGTGAGCCATCTACTCAACGTTAGCCATCTCAGCACCTGCACAAATGAGCTCCAAATCAGTAAAAGACTTCGGAAATGAAAGAGAGCCCAGTATAACACATATATCGGTTGTCTCACTCATCAACCTGGCATGAATCAACATTGAGAACGATGTGCACTCCATCACGTTTATCCTCTCTATCTACCTAATGGACGCCTTCTCTTCCTCGATAAGTTCAGTCACAGTTGGCATCTTCACCTTGGTCCTTGACTTTTGAAGCTTGGCAGGGAACGGCCAGCCCCCAGGGCAGTGCACGAAGAAAAATCTCACCTTCCAGCACTTCACCAAAGACGGAGCCCTAACAAAAACCTTATTATGTAGCCGAACTGAGAAGTAGTAGTACCCTTGCTGGTGCTTCTTCAGTTGCAGAAAATCGATAAACATCGGCAGGGTGACCTCCAGACCGTGGATTGAACAGTAATACAAAAGACTCACTAAGTATCCAAAGGAGTTCGACATCAACTAGATAGGCTAGATGTGGAACCACCTCAACACAGCAGCGATTCCCTCATTCAAAGGAAACCTCAGCCCGGCCATCAGGCTGTGCTCATAAACACAAAGCTCGCCTAGCCGAGTCGAGGTGGCCCTCTCACCAGCACCCAGACATCTCAACTCATATTCCTTGGGTATACAGTACAAGGCCTTGATTCGGGTCAAATCCCCAAGGTTCAGGTAGCATGGAGTAAACCCAAACCGACTACCAAACTATGAAGGGAGGTTAGCCCCCTCCTTAGACACTACTTCGACCTCGGCCTTAGCCTTCCAAGCTGTGGCTTCCTCTAGATCTATGACCTCAACCCCATGTTTGTCGACCTCAGCCCCCTGGTCATTGGCCTCACGAACCGTAAGCGCGGTGGACTCGATGAGAGACCCCGACTCGGACTCACTACTAGAACTGAAAGAAGAGGAAGACGAACAAAAAGGGCCAGAGGATGAAGAGCAAGACATCTTATTGAAGTGAAGGTAAAGATTGTGGAAAGCCGAAGCACTAGCCGAGCCGAGGGCTACTTCTCACCGAACTCCAGAAAACACTCTTCGCAAATGACAAAGTAGAAATGCTCTTCACTCCCCTTTTATAGGACTCCCAGCAACCCAGATCAAATAAAATCAACGACGACGATTCAGTGCCACCCTCTAACAGCTCGGGAAGACGAATCAATGCCATTGCCCTCCGCATAGGCATAACCTCGGGGAAACGAAATGATGCCCCTACTGATCCGTATTGGAAATGGTACAGGCGTAGAACTAGCCGGTTCACCCAATAAATTGGTTATGCCTCGGGTCACTCAACTCGGAAAAGTACGCTTCACTAAAGAGTTCCTCAGTCGAAGACTACAGAGCTCTTCTGCGCCACACCATGGTCGAGCACTACACTCATTGACTTCAGAACTAGGGGAGTGGTGTTTGGGTTATGGTTGAACTGGCCTCGAGTGCCACGTGGTGTCTCCTTGGCCAGCTTATCTCTTCGGCCACGTCGACACCATGTAGAATGGATAAGCGCGATCAAGAAGAGGAGCCCTGTACGGATAAGGAGGATAGCTCTGCCGGGGATTATGACTCATCCCAAAGACCTCGACAGACAACCTCATCCTGACAAGCCTGGAAACCTCATCCGAATCGGACACAAATCTTCGGCTATAAAAAGGTAACTTCCACTCAAGGTAAAGGATTTTTGACTCTTTAGACTCCATATTGTTATTCTGCTTCTTCTCAGACCGACATTCTTCTCAACTACTCGGCCCGACCACCCTTCTCTTCCATTACTAACTTGAGTGTCGGAGTGCCTACTCGAGAAACAACTCCTCGAGCCTCTGATCTCTTTCTTGATTTCAAATCTTCCTGTATGACTTTGTCCTTTTACCTTGGCTTCGCCAATTAATAAGATTATTTGACTACAATCTTAATTTAGAACACATGGGATCGAACAACATCACATCCCATTGTATATTAGGAACATCTCTCATGAATAATAACATAGAATTAGTAAAGATATTCGTGATATATGGCAGATACATATGATCGGTGTAAGAAAGGCTTTGTGAGTAGCACATCCGGATACTTTTAGAACCCCTTTTGCAAACACTACATCATCTACATATAATTATAAATCCACTAATCTTGTTGGCTTTTCGCTACAGGCTCTTTGCCATTTGGAATCGAGCTTCGAGCTCTAGGGTCAATTAATATTAATGAGGCATCCTTGTGATTTGTTATATCATAACAGAGTCGTAACTGTCAAAACCAATCCAATATAACCCTGAGACGGGACCATGCATATTGGAAATTTCCGTTGTCGTTTATGCCAACTGCAACAACAATACTCAACTCTCAAGGAATGCGTATCCCCACGAACTATCATATTTGTTGTCACTCGTGAAATGGCTTTGTGGGCTGCCTGCAGTGCCTATTTCCGCGAACTTGCAAACTTTGAATCACCTTTCTTTAGTCTAAATTTACAAGGGAATCTGATATCTGAATCACTCCAAGCTTTTAAACTTTGGACTTAATTATTTATACTTATAATAATTTTTAATTATATATATGCATGCACCTGTATTTGGGACAAGGAAGAAAATAATTATAAATACTTGTTTCGACATATAACATCATATATGTAGCAAGGTTTGGATTTTGAAATATTAACTGAAATTTTGGGGATTGTGCGCCCAAAATATTTTATTCCTAAGGTCCTAATCCTACATGATACTCTATCAGTAGTTAACGAGGCACTTGTACCAGTTAAGGCAACATGAGGCCTGTCCCACCATGCATAACGGTGTTACAATATATCTTCCCAAAAACATTTTCTCTGCAAAAAGCAAAAAACAATCTAAGATGACCCCTGGAGATTTTAACTCATTCATTAGTACTTTGGAGATATAAGTTATTAAAACTTTGATATATATATATATATATATATAAGCTAATTAATCGATCAGACAAACTAGCTTTTACTTTTTTAACATTTTAAAACATTGATAATAATTTGTGAGAATAACTTCGTATATATCCATGTTCAAATCGAAAATTATTGTAATCAATAATAAAATTTGGAGTAAATGATGATGTAAATGAACTTCATATAAGACTCCATATATATATAATTCATCCCAAATGAAATTTAATTAACAAGACTCCAGAGTTCCACCTTCATAGCAACTCGCGTTCACACTTGTTCTTATGGAATATATATGTTTAGTTATGATAAGACTTAGCAAGTCTCATCCTTGTCACAGTACGTAGACAAAAGGTACCCCAAACGGTACCTAGATACACGTTCTTCTATCTCCAATTATTTCATTGTTAGGATCCGCTGGAACTGGACTCTGCCTAATAAACCTCTGGGACCATCTGAATCGAGCCCGGACCGTCAATCAACAAGACGTAGCTATCATATTGGAAGCTGTCTCTTGATGGTAGCAAATCCAGCTGTATAAACTAAAATGCGGATAAGTAATATTGTCCGAACCCATTAATGCAACTTAGACTAGAAAGTGCGGTACAATTATGTGGCGTTTGTATTTGTATGAGAAAAAACATAAAAGACAGTATATATATGTAGAAGATAGCTCATGCAACTTCCACGAAGGAGAACCTCCTAATGGAAAGGCCACCAGTTTAAACAGTAGGAGGCCGATCCATTGACAATATTATATAAACTTCCATTCTCTATACTCCTTTTGGTATTAAAATTGGTTCCTTTCAAGACCAATCTCTCTCTCGTCTAAGACCCCTTTCACTTAATTTCTCAGGCCACCTCCGTCTGTACGTTCTGATCCTGTGACTGAGTTATTATCTTTGCAGCTGGCTAACCTAGATAATAATGGCGGAAGACAATGACATGGTGTTTGAAGATTTCTTCCCATCAATGATAGAGAGATTAGGTGCTGATCAATTCATTGCTGAACTGTGTAATGGATTCAGCTTGCTAATGGATCAGCAAACGGGTGTCATCACATTCGAGAGCCTGAAAAGAAACTCCTCTCTTTTGGGGCTGCGGGACTTGGGAGACGATGAGCTTCTGTGTATGTTACGAGAGGGAGATTTGGATGGAGATGGAGCACTGAGTCGATCCGAATTTTGTGTTCTCATGTGTAGACTGAGTCCGGCCATAATGAACAGCTCAAAAAGGTTGCTGGAAGAGACTACGGGGAATCAATTTTAATTTAGGCTTAATTTAATTATGTAATTTGGATTATATATATGTTACTACTTAATTGTTATTTCTTCCGTAAAGTGTGTTGACTTGAAACTGAGAGAATCAATTATCCATCCAATGGTCCAGGGCGTCATGCACCATCTTACAGTTGTTTTCATTTATCTCAAGCTATACAATAATATTTTTCATCAGAATATATAAATAAATAAAATCTTAATTTGGCTTTAAGAAAGCACAAACATCCCTTTTTAGCTTTCAAATAGAATTTATGAATGTAACAACTAACAACCCTTACATCTCGATAATCCCTAATCATCATTAATGATTTAAAGTCTGACGGTGTATAATTGTATATCCCCCAAACTCATAAACCCCGCAACCTAGGTGCAGCGCTCCCAGGTCTCCGCTACAACCAGCAGTAGACCTTACCAATTAACCGATTGGCACCTTATCATATATAATCATTAATACCTCTAATAACTTACTTCCTTTTATTACCGGCTAATGCCAAAGGGCCTGAATCTGCTGCCAACAAAAGTGCGTTAAAATGCTAACAGCACGGCATTCATTTCAGCTGCATTTGCATATGGGGAACTTCTCTTGTGTTTATGGCTCAGTCAGTTTTGTAAGAGTGCAAATACAAATATATTCGATGCAAAACCTTGATTGATTGTATATGGTAAGGTGCAATGACTGAAAAGAAAAGAAAAGAAAAAAAAAAGACATAATAATGAATGACTGAATATCTATAGGAAGATTGGAGGATTTATGTTATACATCTGAAGAACCTTCTATTAGGTCAGTTCTAGGGGGGGTTTAATTAGAAACCATTTGGGAGGGCTGAAGCACTGATCCAGCTTAGCCAAATCTTCACCTCAGCTATCCCAAATGGGCCCTTAGTGTCAGGCTAATATTATTTCACCATTCGGCCATTCCTACCAAGTATATCTACATACTGAGTTTGGGCCTAGACTGAGCCATAACTCAGTCCAAGCATCCGAATCTTTAGCTTAGCCCTCCTAAATGGGCTCTTAGTGTCGGGCTAAGGTTGTTGGACCGTTCATACTAAGTATATCTACATACCGAGTTTGGACCTAGACTGAGCCATGACTCCGTCCAAGCATTCGAATCTTCTGCTTAGCCCACCTAAATGGGCTCTTAGTGTCGGGCAAAGGTTGTTGGACCATTCATACTAAGTATATCTACATTCTGAGCCATGACTCAGTCCAAGCATCTGGGCCCAAATCTCTAAAAGCGATGAAGTATTGGTTTTGGTAAGTAAGTCCGAAACTCATCACTAGCTTTCATCTTATGATCCGACTCATTACTTCGAAAGATTATTTATCTCTGTTGTCAAAAAGGATTTGTATACTTTAAATTATGCTACTTTGTGCTCAATATTGAACTATAGGCTTTAGGTTTGTAGCATGAGCATTTGATATCTTAGTATCTTACCAGTTTCTTTATTAATTTCTCATTTATGTTTTTTAGGTATCATGCTTGCTGGGTATCATAGTCGGACTCTTCATTTATACACTGAAGAGTAGGGAAGATTACTATTGCTTATTGGTGTGTAACGTCAATGAGTTGGAGAGGAATGGATATTTGATTAATTCACCAACTAGATTTACAAATTTAATATTGTTTAGTCTAACCTAGTATAGAATATAACACCATTCAGCTTGGTATAATGTGAAAAGTTTTAATTTCTAAAAGTCAGATTCTCTTTTTTCTTCTATATAATGTTTTAGGTTATGTTTGCATTAAGGTAGATTTGAAAGTGGTGTCAGGATTATATTTCTGAATTCAATATTAAATTTTTGAATTCCGTTATTTGGGCACTTTCTTCAACATTGAGGAATTTTGGAAAATATGAAGAAAAAAAAATAAACACCCATGAATTTCACATGTTACTTAAATTCAAATAACTCTGGGTCTAAAGCCCCAAAAGCGTGGCACTTCTACCATTTTCCAGGATTCAGGACCGATCATTGAAATAATCCTAGCAAGAAATAACATTGTAGCATAAATCAGTTTAATCAGATGACATTTAACCCTCTGATTTGAGCATTAGTTATTTATAGCTTTAACATTAAGAAAAACTTTCTTTGCTATCCATCTAAACCCACTGATATCAGAGGATAAAAACTGATATTTGTCTGAAGTCATCATCTAGTTGGTAGGATGTATTTGAGGTGGGTATCAGTATTCAGTACTCCAAACACGAGACCAGCGTGGGTTTCAAACTAGTAGTAGAAACCTGGGGTGCAACTCGGGTTGGGCCGAATTAACATTTTGCTCTGCTTCAGGTATCAAGCCTATTCAAAATTTCACAAATTAAAATTCCAACCCTAACCCACTCAAGTTGCACCCCTAATTCTGATGATGCAAACAATAAAACAAGAGGGCACTCTGCTCACGGGGAAGATGTGGTGGCCGGTAGCCCAAGTTCATCGAGTGTGCCAGAGAGTGGTCTGTTTTAGGGGTGCAAATGGATCGTATCATTATTCGATCGGATCTTATTTGGTTGAATTCGGATCATCCTAATTCAGTTTTTTGGATTGGATCGGATTCGGATCATCCCCTATCTGATTTGAGAATATCTAATCCGATATGTATACTATATATTTATTTATATAAATATATATTATTTATTTATAAATATAATATTTATATTGTATTTTTGTAAATTTGTTATATTATTTATTTTTTATAAAAAACACGTATATATGGTGAAAATAATTAAAAATATACTATTTTTTGTTTTTCTTTATTTAAATTGGTATATTTTATTTATTTTAATAATTTATTAATTTTTAAAGAAAACAAATCGAATCAGATCAAATCTGAATATCCGACTTTCCAATTGGATTCGAATTCAGATCCATATCTATCAAATTCGTTCGGATCGGGTCTACAATTAACAGTGTCGAATCAGATTCGGATATACCATCGACTCCGATCCAATCCGTTTGCATCCTTAAATCTCTCTCTGGTGAGATCTTTTGGCGCCAACTCAATTTTCAAATTTCTAGCTGGTGCCAAACCGGCAGAGCTCCGGCAACTAAGACACCAGCTTGGGCTGGGCAAAATATGGGTCCGGGTCTGTGTTTGGGTTCAGGCTCAGTTAAGGGCGGGAGTTCATCTTCATTCTCTTAGAGCAACAACCATTAGCAGTTCAAGAAGAGGCCGGTGCCTTAGTATTCCAAATAGCAAATGGGCCACTGCATTTGACCCAATAGTCGGTTCCTTTCTGTACTGTTTGGGATCGTTTAAAGGCAACAATGGCACCTAGGAAGATCAGGGCCCATAAATAGTTCCTATGGATCTAAGGGGAATGCAGAGTTTGTTGAGTAGTCTGCGATGAGATTGGAGGCTTTAGTTGGGGATGAAGACTATGAGTACCACTCTATTAACCAACGAATAGAAATTTTGGAATGAGATTGGGAGAAAGTTCCTTGGGGTCTTTTTTGGAGATAGGGAGTGATGTAGCACAACTCGGTTACTCCTAGCTGGCGCTCATGTGGCTCCGGAGAGGTACCTGAAACGAGAGGAAAGAGGAAGAACTCCCGGGGGGTTTCTCAGCAGGAACGCTCCGATGTTTAAGTTAGTATTGTGTGCAAGAAGCTGAAGGAGAACGAAAACTAAGAGTGTAGGTTGCGCTAGTGATTCAAGACACCTTGTTCCTTGAGAATAAGCTCCTTATAACTGAATTCCGTTGCTCCAGGCCCTCTGACTTCTCACAGGGCAGGTATAACTGCCACTGTTAGTCTGTCACAGCCGTTACAGGCAGGGCTGAGGTGGCACGCGCGGGGCCATTGTGCAAGGTACGTGTCTGTCAGGTGCGGGATGCCTTTCTAAAGGTGGCAGGCGTGGCGAGGGGACATGCCTGTTGTTCGCAGGTTTGTCAGGTACGGCGGTCGGGCAGGAAGCCCTCCTATGGTATACTGAGCTGTTCTCCTACGAATTACCTTGAGCTGGGCTGTCCTTTGAGTGACGGGCTGTCTACAGCCGGTTATGCCAAGCTAGCCGACCCGAGGTCTTTGTGCCTCGGGGCGTCCGAAGAAGAATCGGTGCGTTCTTGCTTGGGAGTGGCCCGAGGTCCATTGGNCTAGCCGACCCGAGGTCTTTGTGCCTCGGGGCGTCCGAAGAAGAATCGGTGCGTTCTTGCTTGGGAGTGGCCCGAGGTCCATTGGGAGGAGCTCGGGTCTCAAAAGGGGTCAGGGTTTCCCGAACTCGGGACCCCCCGAAGTGCCTTAACCCCGGGGAGGAGGTGCGGGCAAGGCGGTTTTCGGCGAGTAGTTTACCTGTCGAGTTGCCGTGCTGAACTCAGTGGGACTTCCCCTCCGAGTTGTGCTCACGTCCGTTGTGCTGTCATGCTGAGTCACTGTTTGAGCAAGGTCACGCCCCCGTGTACCTGAGCTACGAGGTCGGGCCAAATCACCCTTCATCAATTGCCCCCCACTCCCTGCGTTGGCGGTGGTGACCCAGCGCAGGGAGGTCATGACGCATTGGGTGGATTTGGTGTCAGTGTTTATGCTGCGTTGTCGCGCGTTCCGTCCAGGTGTACCGGTCTAGCGCCTAGCTCGACCGAAAAGAAATTTGAGTCGCGTCCAGATTATGCGCGGACTTCACGCGACTTGGACTTCGCGGACGTCAAAAACACGCTAAATCGTTTTCGCCTCGAAGAACCCGCGGTCATGACTATAAATAGGGGGTCCCTTGGCCATTTTCTTCGCCACAAAGCTTTCGTCGTTAGCGTTTGAGCTCACGCCAGGAGTTTCTTAGCTCGGGTCCTCCAGTTCGTTCTATTCTTCCAGTTCGGTTGCGTTTCTTTGGTGAGTCCTCCCGAGCTTCCTTTTCCCTTCTAGTTCGTTTCTTTCTTTTAGTTCGGTATGTCGTCTAGTGTAGATAGTCTCATCGACAAGCCCGAGGTAGATACCTCGGCTCGGGATGTCCCCTCTGTTGTCCAACCGTCTGAAGTACGGGTGGCTTCGGGTCATCTGGCGTCCACCTCCCACCGAGGTCGGGAACCAGAACAGTTCGGGCCTTCCATAATGATCTCAGAGAGGCTTCAGGACCTCATACAGAGGTTCCGCCTCCCTAGAGAGTACTCATATTGTCTTCCCACCGGCAACTTCCCATGGGAGCACGATCCCAACGAGATCATGATCTTCAGGGAGCAACTGATAGCTGGGCTCAGACTTCCACTTCACCCTTTGATCGTTGAGGCGTTGGTACACTTTAACATTACCCTGGATCAACTCCACCCAAACTCCATACGGAATGTGGTGGGGTCCATTTCTCTTTGTTTTGACCGTTCCCTCTCCATAGATTTAGATGTTCTCAGTACGATTTTGGCTATAAAGAAGAGCGCTTCGGGCGCTCAACCCGGGCATAGGCGGTCCTACTACTTGTCCCCCCGCCCGGGTTTTAAACTCATGCACAAACTCCCGAGCAAAGTCTCAGCTTGGAAGCGGGACTACTTCATAGTCCGGAGCAGTACGGGGTGGCCCTTCCCCACCGATTGGAGGATAGCTGTTCAAGACCCTAGTGTCATCCTGGACGGGAAGACCAAGAAGGAGCTCCAGTCACTAGCTTAGCTCGGGTTGCATTATAAAGACTTCACTTCTGAGGAGAAGCTCGTCCAAGCGGGCTTGAGTCCGGGTAGGTTTTCCCCACTTCGGCTTTCCGCTCATATATTTGCTTCGGGTTACTGATGTCGTGTTTCACCACAGGTCCCATGGAGGTGAAAAAAATAGACAACTAGAAGCTCTTCCACCAGATGAAGAGGAAGAAACGCGTGGCAAAGAAGGCGCGCGTTGGGTCCCCACAAGCTTCAGCCGAGCCTTGACTTCCGCAGACTTCTGCCTCGGGGCCCGAGGTGGCAGCCGTGCCCGTCATAGACTTGGAAGAGGGGGTTGTGCCTAAGGGGCCCGAGGTGACGGCGGAACCTGCCGTTAAGCCCGCCGAGCCTGTTGCCAAGCCAACCCGACTTGCCAGAGAAAGCGTTGCCAAGGGCAACGCCACTGCTACTGGGGCTCACCCTGCTGACACTGCCGCCAAGACCTCCGAGAGTTCCACTCACGATGTGGAGATGACAACTTCCAGCTCAGAGGGTCAGGGGAGCTAAACTGTCCTGAACCCCTAGTGTAGCCTGAAGAAGAGTAAGCTGGCTGCATACTCGGGGGAGGTCAGCGAGTGGGCCGAACTCACTCCTGGTCAG
>NW_010729411.1:47287-62259 GCF_000365185.1 Nelumbo nucifera
CTCAGCATTCTCTGACCTAGGGATTTGTCTGATAAAGTGTGACTGGAAGTTGAGCAGGGCCTCTCTGACTTTGGCTAAGTAGGCGATCATGGTTGGCTCGCGAGCTTCGTACTTGCCGGTGACTTGGTTGACTACAAGCTGGGAGTCGTTGTAGATAACGATGTGTTTGGCTTTTACTTCTCTGACTAGAGCTAGTCCAGTTATCAACGCCTCGTACTTTGCTTCATTGTTAGATGCCGCAAACTCGAAGCATAGCGCGTACTCCAATTTCGTGCCACTTGAGCCATGCAGAACTATTCCGGCTCCGTTGCCCTGCTGGTTTGAGGAGCCATCTACGTGAAGGATCCAGGGCTCCTCATCCCAGCTCGGGCTTGGCCGAACTAGGAGAGATGCCACACTGGTTACTACCTCACGGGGCTCGGACTCGACCGACCTGGGAGCTTCGGGCTCACCCGAATTGGGAGCCTCGTGCTCAACCAACCTGGGGGCTTCAGAGCTGAATGTGCACTCGGCGATGAAATCTACCAAGGCTTGGGCCTTAATGGCAGTTCGCGGCTTATACTGGAGATCGTACTCGCTGAGCTCAATGGCCCACTTTGTCAACCGACCGGAGACCTCGGGCTTAAGTAAGACTTGCCTCAGAGGTTTGTTAGTGAGATGGGTCGTTGGACCCGATCTACTTCCTTTATTAGTACCGAACTGACCACTTCGTCGCTCACCGAGAGGTACAGTTCTAAAACATCGCCCTCCTCAGGCCAAGTTAAGATCGGCACACTAGCGAGGTATTTCTTGAGCTCGTCAAATGCGAGCTGACAGTCGGGTCCACTCGAATCCTTTGCTCTTGATTGCCTTAAAGAACGGCAGACAGCGGTCCACCGATTTGGACATGAAGCGGCTCAGGGCGGCTATGTGGCCATTCAACCTCTGAACCTCCTTCAACTTACAGGGTGGTCTCATGTCTAAGATGGCCTTAACCTTATCCGGGTTGGCTTCAATGTCGTGCTGGTTAACGATGTATCCTAGGAATTTACCCGAGGTCACACCAAACACACACTTGTTTGGGTTCAATCTCATATTAAACTTACGTAAAACTTCAAAAACAGATTGCAAGTATTGTATTAATTCATGTGAGAATTGATTTTTCACGACCATGTTGTCTACATAGCATTCTACTTTTCTACCAATTAACGGTGCAAACAATTTATTTACGAGCCTTTGAAAGGTTGCCCCTGCATTTTTCAAACCGAAGGGTATAACCTTGTAACAGTACAGGCCGAATTCCGTGATGAAGACAGTCTTTTCTTCGTCCGTCGGGTCCATCTTGATCGAATAGGTGTCCAAGAAACTTAGCAACTCATGCCCTGAGGTCGTGTCCACCAAACAGTTGATTCTGGCGAGCGGGAAGCAGTCTTTCGGGCAAGCCCTGTTCAGGTCGGTGTAGTTGACGCACATGCACCACTTGCCATTGGCCTTCTTTATCAAGACGGGGTTGGCTACCCAGCTCAGGTAGTGGACTTCTCTTATGAAGTCTGCTGCGAGGAGCTTCTCGACTTCCTCGTCGACCACTTTCCACCGTTCCGCGGCTAGGTTGCGTTTCTTCTGTCTAACGGACCTAACTACAGGATCAGTGTTTAGCTTGTGAGTTATGAGTTCGGGGTCTATACCAGGCATCTTTGTCGTGGACCATGCAAAAATATTTAAATTTTGAAGTAAAAAACTTACCAGTTCGGATCGTAGGGGCTTCTGGATGGAAGCACCGATCTGAAGCGTCCGAGCTGGGTCTGCTATTGAGGTTAGGACCGCGACTGTTTCTTCCGTGGGCGCGGCTCGCTCTTCGCCTTGCTCCGTGGGTCGTTCCAGTTCGAGGTCATCGGCCACCTTGGTTTTCCCCTTTAAGGCGGCAACGTAGCACTTGCGGGACTTGAGCTAGTCGCCCCGCGCTACTCCCACACCGAAGTCTGTTGGGAACTTCATAGCCAAGTGGTAAGTGGAGACCACCGCCTGTAGGACATGGGTGATCGGTCGACCTATTATGGCATTGTAGGGTGAGAGGGTTGCTACGACCAGGAAGTTGTATTCGAATCTGACCACACAAGGCCATGTGCCGATCTCTACAGGTACTGTTACTTTCCTAAGGGGTCGGACTTCCTCTCCACTGAAGCCCACTAAAGGGGTGTCCGTAGGCCTCAGATCGCTTCTCTGCAACTGAAGCTAGTCGAACACAGCTTTGAAAAGGATGTTGGCTGAGCTGCCTGAGTCCACGAGTATGCGCCTGACTTCGAAGTCGTTGATTCTTAGCTTTATTACGAGTGCATCATCATGGGGGTAGTGGACCCCTCGCACATCGTCTTCTGTGAAGAAAATTGGGTCTCCCGTCTTCGGTCGCTTTGGGGGGTTCTGCTCTTCCCAGGTAGCCTCACGAACTGACGTCCGAGCTACTGCTGAAGTGCAACCCGCAACGATCGAACCTCCCACTATCATGTGGATGGTCCCCCGAACTGGCCTCTCCTCTGGAGGCTGCCTCTGCAGTTGTTCGGTCGGCCTGTTGCTGGACTCGGGAGCATCTTTACCGTGCTCCCCTTGCCGACCTGTTCTATTACTATTGTTATTATTATTATTTTGTACAAAGTTTCTCAAATATCCGCGACGAATGAGCTCCTCTATCTTGTCGTGGAGGTTTTTACAACTCTCGGTACTGTGACCGTGGTCTTTGTGAAAACTGCAATACAGACTCTTATTTCTTTCATTGGGATTGCCCCTCAGACGGGGTGGCCACTTCACGTACGGGGCGTCCTTGATCGCCATCAGGATTTTGGCCCGCTTCGCGTTTAGTGGGGTGTAATCAGCTAGGTCCGGTACAGGAGCTCGGAACAATTGACCTGGCTTTGCCCCCCGAATTGTTTCCTTTTTTCTTCGGCTGTCCCCTTGACTGAAAGGCTCTCCTTCTCTCTTTCTTTTTTTGGGTACGCCCTCGCCCTTCTGGTTGATCTCCTCTTCGGTGGCTATGAACTTATCCGCAAGCTTCAGAAACTCGGTTATGGTCGTGGGTTGGTTGACGACCATGTGCTACTTGAACTCTTTGTGCGTTACGCCCTTCTTGGCGGTTGCAAGGCGTATGGCGGGTCCAGGCGCGGTATCTGCATACAAGCGTCGTTGAACCGCTTGATATAGCTCCGGATGGACTCTCCCTCTCTTTGTGCTATATTGAGGAGGCTTTTTTCAGTTTGCAGGCACCGTTTGCTGGTGACGAAGTGGGACGTGAAGGCTTGTGCGAATTGCGCCCAACTTCTTATCGACCCGGGTACCAAGTTCTGGTACCACGTGCGGGCTGCTCCCTTGAAAGTAGTGGAGAAGGCCACGCACATGCACGACTCACTGGCTCGCGCCAAGTGCATCTGTGACTGAAAGGCATCTACATGATCATTCAGGTTGAACGACCCGTCATACTTGTCAAGAGGGGGGAACTTGAAATCCTTGGGCATCGGGACTGCCAGGAGTTTAGAAGATAGGGGGGATGGAACCGAGAGGAGGGGAGCTTTGGCTTCGGCTGAGCTTACCTCTTCTTTGCCCATGAGCTCGGGCAAATCGTGGGTGACAAATCGACGAGCTCGGCGGTGGTGCCTCTGCTTCTTGATGGGCTCGGCATTCGTGCTGCTCACCTCTACGCTGTCCGGAATGGTTTGCGCAGGGAGTAGCCCGGTCTGCTGGTGATGGCAGTGGACAAAGGGGTCCTTCTTGGAGTCTGTTGCCAGGATCTTGAACCGGTTTTCAAGGATCGGGGTTTGAAACTTTGACTGTCGAGGTGATGTAGACCTGCCGAGCCGGGGTCTTCCCGACCTGTCCGCCTGCGGTGAGATCGGGGTAGCCGGTCTCTCCCGTATGCCATGGGGGGAGGCCTGACTTTTTGGGAGATTTTGGGGGGCCTCTCCTCGGCCGGAGGAGTGCTCGCTCTGGCGGCGAGACTTGGCTTGCTACGAGGCTGGGCGCTGAGGCGAGAGCTGAGGCTCCTGAAGCTGAGGTTGGGGCAGCTGGGGGAACTGCTGCTGATACTGATACTGGGAGACCTGGTGCAGTACGTGTTGTTGATAGAGCTGAAGTTGTTGGAACTGTTGCATTTGAGCCTGCATGGCCCTCATGCACTGCATCAGGTCCTCCAGCTGGTTCGGGCTGGCTGCTGGGGGCACGACCGAAGGTTCGGTGAATGTCGTTCTGATTGTAGCAAGGAGTGGGGCGATGACGGGTGCCATTGTGAGCAGCACGCTCAAGCTGGGGATTCCGTCTGCTGAGAGGGGGACGGTGAACTGTCCGATACAGACAGTAGGAAGCTGGGGTTGTTCCCTGGAGTTATCCATTTCAATGCTTCGTCCGACGTTGCTAGAGGAAGCCATGAGCGTTGAATTGTTTCAAGGAGGAAAAAAAAACTGAAAGAGTTTAGAGAGAAAGGCCTTTTGAAGCGTTTCCCACAGATGATGCCAAATGATGTAGCACAATTCGGTCACTCCTAGCTGGCGCTCGCGTGGCTCTGGAGAGGTACCTGAAACGAGAGGAAAGAGGAAGAAATCCCGGGGGTTTCTCGGTTGGAATATTTCGATGCTTAAGTTAGTATTGTGTGCAAGAAGCTGAAAGAGAACGAAAACTAAGAGTGCAGGTTGCGCTAGTGATTCAAGATACCTTGTTCCTTGAGAATAAGCTCCTTATAACTGAATTCCGTTGCTCCAGTCCCTCTGACTTCTGACAGGGCAGGTATAACCGCCACTGTCAGTCTACCACAGCCGTTACAGGCAGGGCTGAGGTGGCACGCACGGGGCCGTCATGCAGGGTACGTGTCTTTCATGTGCGGGACGCTTTTCTAAAGGTGGTAGGCACGGCGAGGGGACATGCCTGCTATTCGTAGGTTTGTCGGGTACGGCGGTCAGGCAGGAAGCCCTCCTATGGTATACTGAGCTGTTCTCCTGCGAATTACCCTGAGCTGGGCTATCCTTTGAGTGACGGGTTGCCTGCAGCCGGTTATGCCGAGCTAGCTGACCCGAGGTCTTTGTGCCTCGGGGCGTCCGAAGAAGAATTGGTGCGTTCTTGCTTGGGAGTGGCCCGTGGTCTATTGGGAGGAGCTCGGGTCTCAAAAGGGGTCAGGGTGCCCCGAACTCGGGACCCCCCGAAGTGCCTGAACCCTGGGGAGGAGGTGCGGGCAAGGCGGCTTTCGGCGAGTAGTTTACCGGCCAAGTTGCCATGCTGAACTCGGTGGGACTTCCCCTCCGAGTTGTGCTCACATCCGTTGTGCTGTCATGCTGAGTCACTGTTTGAGCAAGGTCATGCCCACGTGTACCTGAGCTACGAGGTCGGGCCAAATCACCCTCCATCAGGGAGGATTGTGCGAGAGAGTGTTCATGTAAAGGTTTCAGTTTGTAGTGACGATTAGGATTGTTCTTCTGACAATCTGGATTATCACCAATGCCGCAGAAGATCAAGGAAACTTGGTGATTTTTACGGGAATGTGGTGGTGTTGTTGAGGAGGAAGGATGTGCATTGGGTTGGCTCAGGAGTCAGCCCTAGGCCCGGAGTCTTGCATTTTGGTTGGCGACTTGGCATTGTGTTGGTGGGTTTTTCATGCCGCAATCCCTATAGGCTTTGTATACGGTATAATCTTTTATTAATAAATAAAGCGGAAAAGTACGGACAGGTCTGATGTAGATTTCTGATTTTCGCTGCACAGCTATAAACATTTAAAATATCAATAACCCACATTTTATGCATCAACATTCGCCCATAAATTAGCATCAATTCCGAGCTAGTACCTACCTTCATATAATTTTGGGCCAACATTTTTAAATTGCCGCTGAGCTAGACAGTCAGACCATTCGGCCCGAAAACCGTTCAGGCAATCGGTTCCATTTTACCCAAAACCCAGAATTTGATCAAAAACCATTAAAAATGTCAACAAACCATTGATCCGAACTGTCGAACTGTCGTTTTTTAAAACGTTGGTTTGGGCCTACAAATTCTGACCCTGAATTGAACCGTCATTCCCCGTAAAAATCTATAGAGCAAGAAAATAAGTGGTTACAGTATATAACTCTCTCTCCCTCTCTCTGATCCATCTGATAACTTTTGTTGGAGTCTTTGGTCAGATATATAGTACAACTCTATCCATTTGTCCCTCTGATACGTCAGAGGTGGCATATAGTCTGCCTTCTAACTTGTTTCCTCGAGCACCATCTTATTTGGCCTATTCCTAACATCTGAAGCATCCAAGAAATGCCTATAAAGTATTGATTTGGAACCCATCGCGTTGAATGCATCTAAAACTCCCTCAGACTGTTGTTGAAGCACCTTTTACATATAGTGCCATAGTGGCTGTGCATATGTCATTTGTTTGGGGTGATTTAATGATAAAAGTTGAGGGGAAACCCCTTGGAAATTTCATCTTGTTCTTTGCATACAACCAAACCCAGGGTTTCTTACTTCATGCATTAAAAAATTATCATATTTGTTGTCGCATGTAAACGTGCTTAATTTTCTTGGTCTTTCCACCAACTTGCAACTGTAATTCACAACTTACTCCCTGGGGAAAAAAAGCTGTTTTGCATAGAGAACTATTAATGGGCTAGATATGACTGGCGCATTGATGAGCACTTGAGCTGAGTGATGAGTACTTTTCATTCAATGACTGAGATTTGGGTATTATTTTATTTTTGATCCCTAAATAGGAAACATCTCCATTGGATAAACAAAATCGTCCCTGTTGACTATTAACTAGGGAATTTTGATTCTTTTGAAACATGTACTTTTGACCAATATGTAGGGTGTATCTCCCATCCCAGAACAACTCTGTACAAACAACATGTATGACACAAGCTATACACTCCTAAGCACGAATTTCCGTAGACATCTTTTGCATTTACAGTTCCAGACTCATTCAGAACAGAGTTGTGCCTAAATCAAACCGTGGGTGTCTAGTGTTTCGGCAATTTTTACTACACTTGAAATCTTCAATTTCTAATGGGGTTTCCTGCAAATTGAGCCAACCTGTAGTCTTTGTTAGTAGCTTAATTAACAAATGCCAAAAATACGTTTGAAGGGAGATAGTTCCAATGAGCGTCTGTAGTGTCTGTGGGTATGGATGTAAAAACAGTTTGTGGGTAGGAGATCCAAGCTCGTATCATACAGACACTAGTTGGTTCGAATCCTCTCTTTGCGTGATAATCAGTGATGTGGCGCGCCACTGCGGTTTGTATGCCTTAACAAGTGTTTTGTCATTTGAATTTTGAAATGGGTGTTGTAACTTATTTGTATTCCAAATGTATTATGGTGCACGGTACATTTCCCAAGGCATACAAGAAAACAAACATGTGGTTTCTATCATGTACCTATCTAATCTTAGGACTCCAATTGAACTCTAATGTTGCTACTTGAGGGGTTGACTTTAAACAAGGTTTTTTTGGAGTTTAATAATTTCTTTTTACTGTTATCTTTTGTTCTGTCTTTTCCATTAATGTTTCTCTGAAAGCAATCACACATTGAGAGCATCTCCTATCAATAATTCAATATATATATTATATATTCTTTCTTTTGGAACGCCTAATTCCTAGGCAAATGATCACGGGAGGCATATAAAAGTGAATCAATGAAAAGAAAATTTCAGGTAATTGAACGACAGCTGAAACCATACGAAGAATCTGATTTTTTGGCCTTAGACACAAAAGTAATGTACATGATGTTTTCCCATATATATCCTATCCTAAATTGGCGCACATTAACCAACAAACACAGCATCGACGAATCCCTATTGTGCCTTCCTATCTCTGTCCTGCATGCGGCCGCGGGCATAACTTACGAGAGACCATGAACCTATGATTCGATAAATTTCAGCTCCATATGCAACTTCCACGAAGGAGAACCTCCCAATGACCCAAGTTTCAGACTTTGATCAGTAGCAGGAAACCAAGCTCTTTTCGGCAACAGTATAAATTCTTCCTTAAGACCTTCTACTTCCCACCCCTCACTCTCACTTTCCAAGCTATATATATATATATATCCATCTCCGAGTATCTCTAACTTTCTAGCAGCTAGCTTGCATATAGGAATATATTAAGTATGGCCGGTGAGGGTGATGTCGTGTTCGAAGATTTCTTTCCGGCAATGGTGGAGAGGTTGGGCGCTGATCAGTTCATTGCCGAGCTGTGTAATGGGTTCAGAGTGCTAATGGATCAGGAGAAGGGCCTCATCACATTCGACAGCCTCAAGATAAATTCCTCTCTTTTAGGACTGCAAGACTTGGGGGACGATGAACTCTTGTGTATGCTGCGCGAGGGAGATTTGGACGGAGATGGTGCAATAAACCAATCGGAATTTTGTATTCTCATGTGCAAATTGAGTCCAGGTCTGATGGACGGTCCAAGGAGATTCTTGGAAGAAGTTATCACAAATCAGTTTAGTTAGGATTTAAGTTTGTCAAGGGGTATGTGTCATGTGCTATCAGCAGTTTAGTAGTATTAGTATTGAGTATGAATGCCATAAATATAAATTTCCAGTGTCTATGTTCATCGCACATATGGGGTGCGGTTTCATAGGGTGGTGGCATATGGTGTCATTGGCTGGGCATAAGCTTGACTCAAAGAATTCAATGGCTTAGGGAATTTCCTATGCACTCTTTTGTACTGTTTTTAAGTTTTATCCAATAAAATTAAGCTACACGATGAAACTCTTTAATTTGTCCTCGAATTTGTCACATGGAATATGAGTGTTTTATGGTCATTATATTAAATTTTACGGAGAAGTACGGATACATCCGATGCAGAATTTTGAATTCCAGCCCCCCCCCCCTACTACTAGCCCTCTCACCCTATAAACCACATCCTGCCCGTGAATTTGGCATCAATTCACGGTTAGGATGTATTCCCCCTGTACTTTGGGGCTATAAAATTCTGATCTGGGCTGATTGGTCATTCTCCCTAAATTTTAAAACAATGGAGTTGGTTATCATTAACTTGCTCAATTTGTTAGAAATTTGGCTCAGTGCAAAAAAAGGCGTATTACTTTTATTCATTCAAAAACTCTTGTTTTCCATCGTGCCAAAAAAAACAAAAATCTATATAAATACAAGGGTCAAAACTTAATAAAACATAACTAACTTTTCATAATTCCCTGGGTTTCTAAAAAATACTTAAATATATCTTGTGACTTTTTTACCTTTCATTTTTTTTTAAAATATACTGAATTTCTATTTTGGGTATGGGGGTTTCAAATTTCAAAATGTACCAATACCCAAAGTTCTAGGCCTAAACTACTACTAGCAAAGCATTTTTTTTTCTTTTTGAGGAGATCATGTCTCCAAATACACACTTGTGATGTATTTCCTTTGCTCATGGTAGGTGATGTAGGCGCACGTGGCAGACCTAGGATGGTGACACATGGCATAGGTTGGATCGCGTCTTAACCGTCTGCTCATAACAAACTCCAGACAAGTTCAAGTATAAATAAGTGGCGCCACTTCCCTAAGTAATCTATCTTGGAATTTATTGTCCTAAGCTCTCTAAAGCTCTCTGGTGACCTCATCTGAGCTACTCTAGTCAGGCCTTATCCAACCCCTTGCTACACCCTTGCTAACTTGATCGTCGGAGTTTTTGCCCCTGCGATAACACCCGGGGCCTCTGACATCTTCCTTTACTTACAAGTCGGACCTTGAAGCCCTCGAACTCAGTCAACCCTTGTCTCGAAAGTGAAATTACATTATTGCCCTCGACCCATCCTCGACAGCAACAATAGGCAGGATTAACAGTTATATAGAGAATTGCTCATGGTAGACAAATTGCTTAAAGCATAAGAAATCATTTGTGATTGTAGCCATGGCATGATATTTTGCCTCAGCAGGGGAGTGAGAGACAATATATTGTTTCTTTGTTTTCCATGAGTGGATAAGAACCAATCATTGTGAGGTAGCCAATGGTAGAGCACTTGGTCATGGGACAACCAGCCTAATCAGAGTATATATATATATATATATATATATATATATATATTGTAAGCCATAAGATATATAAGATATATATTTTGATCAATAGTAAAGACACTAGGCTTACAACAAGTATACCGGCCTCCTTCATATTTTGAGAAAAATCCCAAATGAAGAATATGCAATTTAAATGCCAAGGAAAAACTTCAAGGATCTTAAGTTTTTGATGCGGAAGCAATCATATTAATTCTCCTTGAGAGATTGAATCCCAATTGGACCATTGCCCATTATAATTAAATCATCAAGAAAGGAAATTCTTTATCTTTGGTCGATGTAAACAATGAAGACTCAGCAACAGGAACGATTGGGAGCAACCAATATTTTTTATGTTAGTAGAAATTAAACTTCTCGAACCAATCCTTGAAGTTTGTATACTCAACTCATGTGTCTATCTTGGAAAATCCCGATGGAATGGACATTTATGTACATCTAATTGGTGTAAATACCATCCTCTGAGTGCTGCTAGTGCCAACAAGCAACACATGGTGAGTGACTTAGCATAAGTGTCATGAAAGTCAATTCTTCCCTTTTGTGTATATCCTTTGACAATGAAACACATCTTGTAGGGTTCAATAGACCCATCTGCTTTGTACTTTTATCTTGTACACTTACATGGATCCGATGGAAACTTTTCTAAAGTTATATTTGACATTACTTATTTTAAGGATTTATCTCCTTTTTACTATTAAAATGTCATTATGGAATGAATTTTTAAATGTAAAAAGAAGATAAATCTTTAAAATAAGGAATGCCAAGGCTACATTTAGCATTCCTTATCTTCTTTTTACAGTTAAAAACTGAGTGTTCATAGGAGCATTTTAACTGCAAAAAGGAAGGATTGTTAAATGCAGCCTTAAGAGGTAATGGCTCTAAAGGTCAAGTTCTGTACCATTTAAGAGCTGCTGCTTTTTGTTCCATTGCTGGCCACCATTTGGGGTTTTTAATTGCTTGTGAGACAGCTCATCATGAATAAATACATGTGTTAGAAAAGCTAAGTGAGGTGGTTTAAACCAGTCATATATGGGATGTAATGAGATGTAGTTGGATAGTGGCTAAGGTGTATGCATAGTGGTGTTAAGTTTGTGGATTGATTGCATATCCAGAGTTTTGATACTTTGAACCATGTTTGTATAGACACTTCACCCCATGTTATACAGTTTTTGCACATCCAAAACTCTCTCAGGACTGGGTTATGACCAAATCAAACCAAGGTGTCTAATGATTGGACAATACATTGAGGGTCCGTTTGGTTTGCAGTCGGAGCCGGAATAGGAATTGGAATTGGAATGATCCATGCCCATAATATGTTTGGTTCAGATAGTAATGGGAATAGAAATTGAAATCAGCAGGAATAGGATTTTATTCCTAAGAAAGAGGCAGAGAACGGCCATCCCTTCAAATGGGGGAATGTCATTCCAGCAGGAATAGGAATGAGATTCCGATTCTATCCAACCAAACAGTTGGAATCGGAATAATCCATTCTAATTCTGATTCTAAACCCCTATTCCTGCGAACTAAACGGGCTTGAAAACTTCAAATTATGATAGGGTTTTCAGCCAATGTTTTTGAACCATTATTGACATGGACTGTTGAACCGTCCAAACAACCGGTTCCGTTTCACCCCTAACCCGTTATTGGGTCAAAACCCGTTGACTTTGTCAAAAACCGCTGACCTGGACGGTCGAACCATCGACTCGTTTGACCCGACCAGCGGTTTGCAATATAAAGTTACAAAGAGGAGAACTTAGATCTGAGGTCCAGTCTGATACACGAACTCAGATCTGGGATCTAGCACAAAGAAAATAAGAAGAAGAAGAAGAAGAAGACTTTCTTCTACAGGTGTTGTAGAGAAATCGATCTTAGATCTGAGATCCGAGAACTCAGATTTTAGATTTAAGATCCAAGAAATCAAATCTCAGATCTGCATCTTTTGCCGCCGCCGTCGCCGCTATCGTCACCGGTGAGCATCCAATCATCCTCCTCCTCTTCCTTCTTCTTCCCTCCTTCTCTCTTTCCCTACTTCTCTCCTTCCTTCTTCTTTCTTTTTTTTCTTTCTCAGCCGACAACAATTCTCCTTTCTCCTTCTGCCTTCTGGCTTTCTTGGCTGACATCTCTTCTTTCTTATATGAGATTTACATATTAGGGCAAATCTCATATAAACATTTGCCCTAATATGCAAACCATCCAAACCATTCGATCTGAACAGTTGAACTGCTGACCCGAAAACCAGTAGCTAGAACGATTTCATTCCTGAGTCGATTTTTAAAACCTTATTTCTAACAAATTGGGCCCAAACTTCAGTCATTGTTGCTAGCTTAGCATGTCGCAAGTATATATCATTCACCACTTCCAAAGAAAAAATGATTAAGTATTAGTTTGTTTTAATGTAAGATGGATGAAAAACAAAATTCTATTTTCTAGTTAGTTAAATCGAATCCTTTGTTAGTGACATAATAGGTAACACCATGTCCATATGTGGCACTACGGTTTGTTCTATGTTTTAACTATAAAACGTATGCTTGTGTCAATTGATGAGTTTTGAAGTGTTTCTTGCAACTTACCGTTGGCGGGTCGAGACCAAACTCCAAACTATCTGAAATGCAAAGAGTATTGAAGAGGCAAGTAAAAAAAATGTATCTCGATATGTTTTGAATATACGTGGATATAATAAGAAAAATGAGAAATGTATGGATATATCATGAAAATTCAAATATACACTAAAATATATGAATTATACTAAATTTATATCTCTAATAATTCTAAATAAGACAAATATATAAGAAACATGTATTTTAATAGTTCATGACTTTATTTGAACTGTAATTACACAAAAAAAAGTGCAGTATAAACTACCAGGATATGCTAAAAAACATTGGCAAATGGTAGAACAAATAAAATAAATATGCATAACTTAGCAAAATAATATTATAAATCACTTTAATAATAAAGTATCTAAAAAGTTAGAAAATTTAAAATACTCTACACTTAATAAATAGTGGTGATATGTGATAGTAGTACAATTATATTCTATTGTGAGATAAGTCCCAAAAAATACATCTCTTCATTGGACAACTGAGGTTCAAACTTTGGTAATTATAAATAAATCTTATGTACTTTAATAGCATGAATATAATAATTTGCTTATAGTATCTAAGCCGGTTTAGCAAGTTATTCTGGAGAGTTCTGCTTGTTTGAAAACATACATTTGAAACCAACAACATAGCTAGGTTCATATCCTTCCAACAACAGAATTTTATATAGGAGTCATTTTAAATACACTTAAATGGAATTAATTATTAATTTAATAAGTGAAGTAAATTATAGCCATTTTTGAAAGTACTTAAAAATAAGTGTTTATTTGGGCCATTAAGCACTTATTTTTATTTAAGAAATAAGATAGAAATAAGTGCTTATTTTAAAAGTAAGTGCTTATTTTTTAATTTCTAGTTCCTTTTTTTTTTTAGTTCTTATACAATAATCACTTATGTAATTTTTTCTTTCAAAATTATCCCTAGTTAAATTTTAAAATACCACTTATAAAATTATTTCTATTTGAATTTTATTTAGGACAAATTTCTTAAATTATCCCTAAGGTTTAGAAAATTGACTAACTCTATCCTTTAAAGTACCTTTATTGTTTTTAACAATTATCTAAAATGTGACATCACATGTGACATCATGTGATCGATTTTTTCTACAATTCCAAAAATACCCTTTGAAATGGTTGAAATGGCTTGGCGGTGGTTCTTCTTTCTCGTTGGAAACAAAGCAGACCAACTTCGTTGGGTGGCTTGGCAGTGGTTCTTCTCTCTCGTTGGAAACAGAGCAGAACGACTTCTTGAGAGGCTTGGCTGGCCACATGGCCGCGACATGCTGTCCATGCAGCTTCTTCACTGCTACAACCCGCCCATCAGACCATCGGATCTACTCTATACTGAAACTGTACAGATCGGCAACCAAGGTGCTTTTACTCTAGGAAGTGGACAAAAGTAATTTTTCTTCACTTTGTTTTTCGTCCTCCCAAGACTTGCTAATTTTCTTCCTCCCATATCTGCCAAATCTAGCAAAGAGCTCTCTATCTTTATAGACATTTCAGCTTCGGGAATCCAATCGGTCTGACCTGCAAATGTTAATGTTGGACATCTGAAACCGCGCAATTGTTGTTCTTTTGTTAAGTTTTCTCTGTTCTTTTTCTCTCTATTCTGTTGTTCTTCCTCCTAGTCTCCGGCTTTATGCCATCTCTTACGCTCTCTGCTTACCCTTTCCACTGCCATCCAGCTAACAAAAGAGTCTTTTGTAAACTCAAGAAATCTCTGAAAATCCCCCATTACTTTGATTCGTGGAATTCCAATACCGATTGTTGTAGCTGGAACTACGTCGGATGCGACCCTTCAGACCGCGTCACCCAACAACACTTCTACAACATCCACATTCCTTTCTAGATCCCAGAGGCCGTCGGTGGTCTTCCATACTTAAAGACTCTCGACTTCAATGACATCCCCAACTTTAGAACCTCGAAATACTCTACATATGGAACACCAACCTCTCGCCGAAATAGATGGTAGGTAGCGGTAAAAAGAAGGATAAAACAATTGAGGAGAGAGGGAGAAGAAGAAACATAGGAGAATAGAGAGAGGAGGAAAGAAGAGGGGAGAATGGTTGAGTGATCCCGCCGCTGGGTGGAGTTATAGGGCAGCGAATTCCGCAAAGAGGAAGAAGAGAGAGAGATATCGGTGAAGGGATGAGAGATCCATCCTATGGACGCCCAAAGATTGCGGAAAAAGGGGCGAATTTCAAAAATTTTTCTCTCCCTTCAACTGGGAATCGTATTCCCCATTTAGAAAATCATATTTTCAAGGATCAATTCTGAACCATAAACTGAACCAGATCTGAACCAAAAAGAAGTGGGAAGGATTATACCTGATACGGAGAAGTAATATCTCCCAACGAAGGTGTTCACACC
>NW_010729411.1:77317-88950 GCF_000365185.1 Nelumbo nucifera
GGGGACGACCCACTTTACACCTCTAACCAACCACTTTCGCTTAAGCCAGCAGGGATCCCCGATGGCGCCAAGCCATGGCACATGAAATCTCAGCCCTAGAACGCAACAATACTTGGATTTTTGTGGACTTACCCCCAAGAAAGCGCCCAATTAGTTCAAAATGGGTCTATAAAATTAAATACAAAGCGGATGGCTCTATCAAGAGGTTCAAAGTTCATCTTGTGGCTAAGGGCTATACCCACGTTGAAGGGTTGGATTACCACGACACCTTTGCCCCAATAGCAAAATTAGTCACAGACTCACAATGCAGTGTCTATTGGCAATGGCTACAATAAGAAATTGGGAAATTCATCAATTCAATGTTAAAAATGCTTTTCTACATGGTGACCTTTATGAGGAATTCCTCAAGGATTTGCTCGTGAAGGAGAACATAGAGTTTGCAAATTGCAAAAATCCCTCTATGGCCTCAAACAAGCATCCCAAATGTTGTTCGAAAAGTTTATTCAAGCCCTTCTCTCTTTGGGCTTCAAGCAATCACATGCCGACTATTCTCTCTTCACATTAACATCGGGTGACTCCTTCATAGCCACACTAGTATATGTTGATGACGTTCTCCTTGCTAGAAATGATTCTACACGAATCACATCTCTCAAGAAGATCATGGATGACAGGTTCAAAATCAAAGATCTTGGCCCCCCAAAATATTTTTTGGGACTTGAAGTCCACTGTTCTAATCAGGGCATATTTCTCAGTCAACATAAATACATCACTGACATTCTCATTAATACTGGGATGCAAGACTACAAACCATCACCAACACCTATGGAGGCCCAACGCCATTTTGATGACACTTCTAGCCCCATCCTATCTGATTCATCGTCATATCGAAGACCTGGTGGGCCGTTTAGTATACCTCACAGTAACCAGGCCCGATCTCTCATTTGCTGTAAATTGTCTCAGTCAACATATGCATGAACCTTGTCAAGAGCACTTTGATGCTACCTTATGTATTGTTCAGTATCTCAAAGGCGCTCCATCGCATAGCATATCTCTTCTGAGCAATAGCAGCCTGGTTCTCAACGAATACTCTGATTCTGACTGAGCTAGTTGCCCCGTCACCCGACGATTAACCACTGGCTACATCACCTTACTCGGCTCATCTCCTCTATCTTGGAAAACCAAGAAAGAACTGACCGTTTCTCGCTCCTTGGCAGAAGCAGAATACCAGGCAATGGCATCCATCACAGTTGAATTAGTTTGGCTTCGACACCTCTTAGCTGATCTCACCATTCAATTTTCATCACCTATGCAACTGCATTTTGATAGCAAGGTAGCACTTCACATAGTAGCCAATCCGGTATTCTACGAAAGAACAAAACACATTGAAATTGACTGTCATTTTGTTCGTGAAAAAGTGCAAAATGTCTCCTTATAGACTATTCACTTATCGAGCTCTTCTCAGCCAGCTGATCTCCTCACAAAGGCTCTTCCCACAAAAAAATTTCATCATCTTCGCTCCAAGTTGAACGTCTTGATACCTTTTGACGCTCCAACTTGAAAGAGAGTGTTAAGATTAGAGTCTTGGACCCACGTGTGGTTTAGCCACGCGGCCTATTTATAGTTTGGTCGGTTAGCTGGGTTGTTACACCGCAACCGACCACCTCTCTTGTAATTATAAATACCGTGATATAAGAAAGACAGAAAATTCTCATTTCCCGGTACCGCCTTACACAGAAAGCCCACGTAAAAATGATAATGAATCAGGGTTGAACACCAACTTTTTATATAGCATTGTTTGCATGTAAAAATGGTGAAAAGACATTAATTAAGTAGGGCCAAGTTATTAAAGAAATGACAAACAACCAAATACCATATTCAAACTTACAGCGCCAAGGAAGGCCATGGAGCTGAATTGAATTGATGATGTATACTTAGCCGTTGACACCAATATATAATTATTACTTTTTTTTTTGCCTACAAGTTTTGACATTTCATAAGGAAAGATGGTTCGATTACGGCCAAACCTCTTCATATGAAAACACTATCTGAAATATTTGCAAAGTAATCTGAATCGTCTCATCTCATGGTACTAGGCCTATCATTATACAATACGTAATTTTCACATCACATGTGTACTGGCAGTGGGCCCATCAAGAAGCCATAAGCACACTCACTAAACATTTTGACAACTGTAAAAAATTGTTTTTAATCTTTTTCCAGAGTAGGTTAGGGTTATTTTAAGGTACAGATGTCGAAAAATAAATAAAAATTTAAGTGCTCATTGAACCTACCATCTACCTGATCCGGACTGGTTTCAGCACACGACTACCACTATCGTAGCAAATGTGGGTTGTTACCAGATGGCACAACACATACGGCTTGGCGGAGTACCTTGTTGACCCACAGAGAGGAACATGGAAACTGGGCCAATATGGGTCCCAAGCACCAATTTTTTGCCCTTTAAGACTTAGTCGACTGATAAACCAGCTTTCATTAAATATAAATAAAGAAAATGTGTGCCAAAATGATAAGACATGTTTGACTAATAAGCATTCAACATATTCTAATTTATTTTATATTATTTATTTGGTAAAACATCACTTGATTTGATTTATTGCTTCTTCACATATCGCACTTCTCCTTTAAATTTGTTCCCCCTCAACAAGTCAACGTTACTTGGTGCTTGAAGGCCTAACCCTGCACTTTGTTTGCCACTCCCACTGTCCACTCAATTCTGGCTCTTGTAAATGGCATATACATAAATCTCCTATGCATTCAGCATGGATTTATGAATCTATTGAAGTCAATTGCTGAGATGACAGAAATGTGGAAATAATCAAGGTTTTTAAAATCGAATGCTCTCTGATAAAAAATAAAAAACAGTCAAACCCGTTGAATGGTTCAAACAATTTGACTGTCCGAGTCAGCGGTTTATTATCCAAATCAACGGTTTTTGATGAAAGAACAGTTTTAGGGTAAAAGGACCAGTTCCCGATTTTTCCGGTCCGTTTTGATAACCATGGAAATAATCTTGGGTGAATCCTGATCCCTATGATGCTAACCATTGGATGGTTCACTAATCACCGTTTCTGACTTACCAAACTCTTCAAATTTCTTCAAGACATGAAAGGATTAGGGTAAAGTTATATATCTGTGAATTAATACCAACATCAGTGGAGAATGACAATCACAAATTTTGATGTACCAAGACTCCACAAATTATCTTTCTCTTAAATTTGAGACAGTGGGTACGTAGTGGTCCATGAATCATGGCTTGATGTGATAGTATGTTAGTTTGCAATTACCAACCAAATCCTGATTTAAAACACAGTAAGATAGGTTGAAATTGGGAATGCAGATGTTGCAGTAAGATGGGTCAAATGGAAACAATAGGAAATACCAGAACAAGTTCTCTCTCTCTTCTTTCCTTCTACTCCTACATCCTCTTATCCAGTTTCTTTATCCTATTTTGCTCTGCTGTAGATACCATGACTCCAAATCAATCCATCAGTGATGGAGAAACACTTATTTCTTTGGACCAAAAGTTTGTACTAGGATTCTTCAGTCCTGCTGCTACTACGAATCGATACGTTGGAATCTGGTATAACAATCTTCCGATACAAACAATCGTATGGGTTGCCAACAGGGAAAACCCGCTTGCAGATTCAACAGGAGTTTTCACTCTCCGGAACGACGGCAATCTTGCGGTTTTGGACGGACAACAAAACATTGTCTGGTCGACAAACACTTCAACAGTTTCAAAAAATGCAACTGCTGTACTGGCGGATTCTGGAAATTTCATCTTGAGGGAAGGAAATCCCCAGAATTTCGCGGGAAGGATTCTATGGCAGAGTTTTGATTATCCATCTAATACTCTTGTTCCTGGTATGAAGGTTGGAGTGAACTTAAAGACAGGAGAAAACAGGGTTCTCAGGTCTTGGAAAAACATAGGAAACCCGGCTCAGGGAAGTTTCACATTTGGGGTCGACCCATTGGCATCCAATCAGCTGTTTATCTGGCCTAGAAAAACGGAGTACCCACCGATGTTAGTCAATTTCCCCACTCTAAAATCTATACCAATAAGCCTGATGAACGACACAGAAGAAGTGTATTTGGAGGTTTCCTCTGTGAACAACAGTATGAGGCTCGTGATGGACGTATCAGGGCAGCTGAGGTTGTTCATGTGGTTCAATACAAGCCAGCAGTGGGTCCGATTATGGTCTCAACCAAGCGAACCATGTAGCGTCTACGCGATTTGTGGACCTTATGGCGTCTGCAACACTTACAAATTGCCACAGTGCAAGTGTCTGCCGGGATTCAGGCCCACGTCAAGTGAGAACTGGGAATTGGGAGATTATTCAGAGGGGTGCGGGAGAAGGTCGGCCTTGCAATGCGGGACCAAAGACAAGTTCTCGCCTATGACAAATGTGAACTTGAGTATATCAGGCTCAGCCTCCGTGTTGTCGTTGAGCGCTGAAGACTGTAAAAGGGAATGCCTCAACAACTGCAGCTGCAGTGCTTATGCATATGCTGCTGCTCATAATAATTCTTGTCTACTTTGGTCTGCGTCTGCCCAGTTGGTTGATATTCGAGATGGTTTAAACACAAGCAAAGATCTTTACATTCGCTTAGGCTTAGCAGATGGAGAATTTGGTAATTAAGCACTACTTCTCACCTTGGAATTACTTGTTCCTTGATTTCTAATTAATTAATTTTGTCTGCTTGCATTGTTTTTGAGCCAAGAACCAATAATGAACCATAGCTTGGTTTACCACCAAGTTAAATTAAAATCGGTCGTGCCAACGTGCCATGCAGGAGGGGTACGGTGCCTAAATATAAAGAAAAAAAAAGAACCCTCCAGCCTAGTAATGCCTTGTCTTCTAGGGAAAGTTTGGACAAGTCTTACAAATAAAACTAGTAGTTAGCTGGGGTGAAAGGCCCTTCAATTCCTTCTATGAACTTATTATGAATTAATTGAAAAGTCTCCTCCATTTGTGATTTGTTCCAGCTGCAGGTGGTTCAAGCCATACAAAGAGACTGACTCTTGTGGTGGTGCCGGCCGTAGCCGTTGTGCTTGGGATTTTAGTCTTGGGAATCATGAGGTGGTGGATAATTCAGAGCAAAGGTAAAGCAGCTGATCCTTGACCACTACTAGTTATATATATATATATATATGTGATAGAAGGCTGTAGGGGTGACAAACTGCTGGTAATCATTTCTAGCAGGCCCACCCAGAGATTTTCGGGCTTGATCCTATGCTTTTGTGTCCAGGCCTGACCTAGCTAGAGCCAGTTTGCATCAGGGCCGGGCCTGATTCCAATACTTGAAGCCCAGCTACCCCTATCTCTTCATCATCAACATATAAGAATTATCCCAATAATATATGGTTGCATGGTTCATTTATCACAAAAAAAAAAAAAACTATAGTAGAAGGGATGATGATTTTCTTGCATTACATGCAGTTCAGTTTTTTGGAAAATATTTGCTTTCCTTAAGTATGGTGGGTGCCGTACGTTCCGTGTATAACTATATATGAAGACCTCCAATATTAATTAATTCCTCTTTGCTACAGCAAAAAAGAAGCAATTATCGTTGAGGTCACTCCCTTCAGCTCTAAGTACCTCGAGTGCAAAATCGGCATTAGATGCAACCAAGTTGGAAGAAGACGAAGAAGAGGAAGGCCTTGATATTCCATTTTACGGTTTCCAAGTTATAGAAGCTGCAACCAATAACTTTGATGACGCCAATAAACTGGGACAAGGAGGATTTGGGCCTGTTTACAAGGTAATATCCTTCTTCTCAATCATCACTCGTGGGATCGGCATGCATATTCGGGTACCATGCAATATTGCAATGCATGATGAAATTGAAATCATTTCATGCATTTTGGTTTTCCTTGGCACTAGCTAGCTCGTTTCAGAAATTACTTCATTCTCATATTTTCCTTTCATACCAAAATAGGCTATTAGGCTTTACCACCAAGCTAGCTAGTACCTTCTGCCTCAATCATATATGGTCAGTTTTTGCATTATTATATTATATTTTGCTAAATTAATTTAACTTTACAAAATAGAATATAAAAACCTTAATTAAAAGAAGTGTAATGGTGTGAGATCTCTTTTAATTCCAGGGTAAATTGGCGGGAGGTAAGGAAATAGCAGTGAAGAGACTATCCAAGAATTCGGGACAAGGAATTCAGGAATTCAAGAATGAGGTTATATTAATTGCCAGGCTACAACACAGGAACCTTGTTAAGCTTCTAGGCTATTGCATTCATGGAGATGACAAGATGTTGCTATATGAATATACGCCCAACAAGAGCTTGGATTACCTTCTTTTCGGTTTGGACCTTCTTCAACTTATGAATTTCCCATTTGCCATTATATATATATGGCTGTGTTTGGTTGCAATGCAAATAAACTTGCACTGATGTAAAACCATGGTAGTGCAGATGGTTTGAGTGTAAGTTCTGACCTATTTTTGTTTCGAATTTTAGCTTATTTTGTTTGATTGCAGTACAAATGAAGTAAATTAAGACAAGAAACAGAATAAAGTAAAATCCAATTAAACAAAAATTTACATTTTTTACATTTGCACTCCCATGCATTTGTACCAGTGCAAATAAATTTGCACTGCAACCAAACACAGTTAGCCTATATCTCAAAATCGAATGCTCATTAGCTTGCACATGTATATATGGCAGATGAAAACCGAAGGATGTCATTGAATTGGGAAAAACGCTTCAACATCATCATTGGAATTGCAAGAGGGCTTCTTTACCTTCATCAAGATTCCAGATTGAGGATCATCCACAGGGATTTAAAAACTAGCAACATCCTTCTAGATAAGGAGATGAATCCCAAAATATCAGACTTTGGTATGGCAAGGATCTTCGGGAGAGATCAAACTCAAGGAAATACTAGTAGAGTTGTAGGAACATAGTAAGTTACCTAGCTCTGAACTAAATTAATTTACTTGCATACAGAAATAGTTACGTTAATGGTAGAAATCCAGTGGTGAAGTGGTTTGGCAGAAGTTGCTGCTAATTAAGAATAAATTAAATCCACATATATAATGAATGCATGCATGAACTCCAATCTAAAACTACTAAGATTGAAACGCAGCGGTTATATGTCTCCGGAATATGCATTGGATGGACTATTCTCAGTGAAATCTGATGTGTTTAGCTTTGGGATCATACTGCTTGAGATCGTCAGTGGAAGAAAGAGCACTGGTTTTTACCAGTCGGAAGACAACTTAAGCCTTTTAGGATATGTAAGTAACTAATTAATTAACTTGAGCTTCTTTACTAATTCCATTGCCTTGCTGCTCACGATCATGAATGGGCGATTGAATTTACAGGTGTGGCATTTGTGGATACAAGATAAGGGAGTGGATTTAATTGACCCATCATTAGCAGAAGCATGCATTAATAGGTCGGAAGTCTTGAAATGCATCCATGTGGCTCTCTTGTGTGTTCAAGAGGATGCTATAGACAGACCAACAATGGCTTCTGTTTTGGTCATACTACTTAGTGAAACTGCTGCACTTCCACCACCAAAAAGACCCGCCTTATTTGTGAGGAGAAGCGTTCCCAATATAAAGTTTCCCTCATATGAACCCTCAACTTGTTCCTCGAATCACGTCACAGTAACTTTCATACAAGGTCGATGAAGGGGATAAGATTCAAGGTATATAACTAGAATCACTAGGTGGAGGTCTGTTGTAACATGTATTTGTATCATAATCCTGTAATTTGTTCCTTCATGTTTATTCAACTGATGATTATACATTTTTCTTTTTGGGTTGATAACTTGTATATATCATGTACATTTTAGAAGCTACTTATATATATGCCTTAAACATTTAAAAACAATTTATATATCAACGATTCATTAAATTTTCAAAATCTTCCATTTTCTTTCTTTCTTTTTCCTTCTCTCTTCTTCTTTCTCCCTTCTTTTTTTCAATGTTTCTCCCTTTTTTCTTTGATGCTGCAATCTTAACAGTGCTTGTTTGGGCTCTGTTTTTTCTTCTCTGTTCATTTGTGAAGGAGGAGAGAGAAAGAGAGAGAGTCACTGACCTTCTGACATTGGAAAATGTTGTTGACGGCCAGAAGCTAAAGAAAGATAGAAAGGGGCTCATAGGTCCAGACGCACCCATAGGAAAACAAAGAAGGAATGGGACTCTCTCTCCCTCTCTCTCCTTCTCCTTCTCCTTCCCAAATGAACAGAAAAGAAAAAAAAATCCCAAAAGTTTGGTGTTTTCATCGTTAGATGCTCTGCCATCTACGCCTTTAGTTGGGTCCTCACTTAGTTCAATGATTTTATCGTTCTCTGTGGCTTGACTCACTTCCTCACTGTCCATACCTATGCCCTTTACTCCTATGTTATACTTGTTTTACCATCCTCAAAATCCTCACCGCTCTAGTCCATTCCGGACGACGAGAAGAGAAAAGAATTTGTCCAACATTCCGAAGATTTAAGGGCAATTTTAGTATTACAAAAGTTTTTGGAATGTGCGGAGTGGTCCTGTTTTTGTTATGTAGGGTGAGCAAGGCATGTATGTAAATTGGTTTTAAAAAAATTTTAAGTGCAAATAGATTTTAAAAATTCAAGGTATATATAAATAATTTCTCAAATATATAGGGCATATATTAATCCTTTTTTTTTATTTCTGATGATAATTCATTTGTTTCCGGAAAAATTATGATAGAGGAAATGCATGGTACCGGAAAATCTTTGGCCAATCAAAACACCCATGAATTCTTATTAATAATAATTGGTCGCCTCTTTTATAATACCAACTAGCTGTAGCTAGCTTTTTCAACATCATGCCTTTTCCAGTCGAAATTTGTAACTACGTATGTTTCTAAAAAGGATTAAAAACTTCAGGTACCATATCTTTCTGGTCGGGTATCAGCACCATAGATTTTTCCTATCCATACATGTAGGCTACGATAAGGTTGTGTTCATCTTTATAACTACCATCAATATATTGCGATATATACATGATCTAGCCCACCGATTTTTTTGTTTTATTTTTAAGTCAACCAGGCCGAACACCAGAGAGATAATTAAAGCATGCTTGGCCAGTTTGTGTGCAGCAAGATTAGAGTCTCGAAAAGTCTAGAAAACCCAGTGAGGGAACCTAGAAATACGGAATTTGCAAGAATATGCCCTATAGCACATCTCAACTTTGTATTTGAGAACATGTCTGATAATGTCTCATCATTTCTGTACTTGTTATGGAGAGATGCTCCCAATACAAAGTCAGAATGTGCTGTGGGGCATCGCTTGTAGGGAGTAGATCTGAACTCAATTTGCAATCTTTTATGAAGTGTCTGACCAGAATTAGGGTACAACAAACTCTGGATCACTGTAAGAGAGTCTCCCTCAAGGATTACCAAAGAAACTCCCAGTTCTTGAGCAAAAGCGAGAGCTAAAAGTGCTGCCTATGCTTCCAGCTGGTAATGGATCCCCAAATGGCAAGCATAGCAAAAATCTCCCTTGGCATCTCTGAGAAGGAAACAAACTCCTGCCGAAGGACTAGATGATGCCCCAATGCATCAAAATTAAGTTTTAGATAGGATAATGGAGGCGGGGCCCATGTTCTTGTGTTGAGTGTTGTAGAATTGGATGTAGAACTTGAAGAGGTAAGACCCAAATTGGCCAATATGAAAAGAATATGTGATTGTGAAGCGATGACCACTTATAGTGCTCACCCTCCATAACAGTGCCTTCCACATGTAAATGGCTGCCTGAGCTAATATAGACAAATATATATATGCAGGGTTGGACGGATTCTCCAACTGAAACCAGCAGTTTATCCAGTCTTGAACAGTAATCCGATGTGGTTTAGAGTCTGTACAGAAAGAAAAGGTTGAAGCAAATTAACCAAACTCTCTTAATAACAGGGCAAGGGCAAGAGAAAAAAAGATGTGAGGTGGATTCTTCCTCTAAGTCGCACAGTCGACACCAAAGATGCTACGGCAGGAACAAAACCATAAGAAGATATATATGAACTCGAGGAGGAAGGTGCTTTATTATCTGCCAAAATGATCTCCAAAAGCACACCCCGAGAAAAGAAGGTTGAGCTTCCTGACAGGATAAAAAATTATAAGCAGCAGTAGTTGTTAAGTTGCCAAAACGGGTCTCCGTCCAGATCAGAATATCTGAAGGGAATAGAGATTCATAATATGGATGTCCGAACTCTGAAGGTAGGTTGGGCGAAATTTCAAAAATTTCCTCTCCCCTCATCTGTGAATCACATTCCCTGTTTTATAAAATCTGCATTTTCAATGATCAATCTTTAACCATAAACCAAACCAGATCTGAAACCATAAGCAGAAAAGGGATATACCTGATACGGAGAAACAGTATCTCCCAATGGAGGTGTTCACGCACAAGGTAGAAACCAAAGACTGCTCCCACTAAAGATGACGCAGTACAGGATGGAGCAGAATCAACAGTGTTCTTCCAAAAGAACCGAACCCTTCACAAGAATTCGCTGGGGCTGTGAGTACAACTTCAGATCAGCCTTTCTCCAAAGGTTGATATCAAGATCCAATCTTGATCGTTCTTTCTAGAAAAAGGAGATCGAACTGGCAGTAATGGCGGCGGCAGGAAGGAGACGGCAACGAGAAAACAACTCAGTCTCACTGAGGTTATGTCCTCTCTCTGATATTCGAATGTGACGATCTTCTATATCTGCCGCCCCCTTCTCCTTTTATAACCTCAAAGGGATCAGCTCCTAATCCCATTAGGAGTTGCTGATCCAAATCATATTTGGATCTAAATTCCTTTTAAGAGATAAGGATAGACCCTTATCTTATCTGCAGATTAGATCAGTCCTCTCCTAATCTGATTAGGAGGTTTCCAGATCTGAATCTATATTCAGATTTGGAATCGCTGAGTAGATAGGGTAAGACCCTATCCTATCTGCTAATCCCATCTCAGATTCGCCCCCTCTTTAACTGATCAAATCAGCCCAATTCGAAATCAGCTTTAAGCCCATTAATAGTATGTGCTCGCTTAGCCTTCCAAACTGTTGCCCAGTTGGGCTTCCTTGTATGGCGTGGGACCCAAGCATTGATCTACACATCAGCCACAAGGGTCCGGCCCAGCCTTTGTTACAAGGCCTAGCCGAATTCACTGAAAAGCCCAATGAACCCCTTGAGCCCATCACATGGACTCTATGGGCCCAACACTTACACTAAGTGGTCCCTGGGCCAAGCCACCTTGTAACACCCAGGGATTGTGTCCAAATGCAAGATTAGCCCATCAGGTATTACCCTCAATGGTCTTACACTTAACCTCCCAGCCCATAATGATCATACACTACCCGACAAGAGAAGACCTCTCCCTCAGCTACAAGGAACAGTGTTGCACTCTCTACTCACATGGATCCCGGGAATTAAAACCTTTTGCAAACAATTTGAAACCGTAATACATATATATACTTTTATATCTGAATAAAAAATATATTTTGCAAAACAAATGTCAACGATTGAAATTGACTGCCTGCAATCTTGGTTTCCATCAAAGAGAGTGCATCCCCGATCATTACCTTTGTCTGACAAAGGGGCTGATCCTGTCAATTAAAACCTTTTGCAAGCATTTTAGAAACCATAA
>NW_010729411.1:96561-135437 GCF_000365185.1 Nelumbo nucifera
TCTTGGTTTCCATCAGAGAGAGTGCATCCCCGATCATTACCTTTGTCCGACAAATGGGCTGATCCTGTCACTATGATCACCCACTCAGATGAATTCTCGGATTGTCCCAACATACACAGGTTTTGACCCCCTCTAAGGATCTCACTGATTGGCATATTAAAGACAACCCAATCCGGCACCTAGTGCAGTATCATAATCGAGTCTAGGGGTCAGGTGTAACATTCCAATTTTGCCCACTAATCTCCAAGGTCTAGGGCAATACTGGAAATCTGGTCCGGTTCAGGGTTTCAAGTAAACCTACACTACATGTGCTTCGGGTCTCACCCTGGTAGCTGAGACAGGCCACCCAACACTTGGTAGCACACCAGTGTTAGCCTTAGCAGGGTAAATCTCCCCAGACTTATCCAACGGCTGTGAACATTCTAAAGTTACACGAGTCTCATTATGTGTCCAGTTTAAGGGTATTACACAGAAACACACCACAAGAACACGAATCAAATATGCACTTTATCCATTTACAGTAAATGCCATAAGTACATCAATCTGATTGGAGCTAAGGGTTAATCAATTTAAAATAAATATTAAAAATTTAAAATAAAATATGTTGCAAATTGGAGATTGTAGATACAGGAGAGGAGGACGATGAAGAAAAGGAGAAGGAAAGAGGAGAGGAGAGGAACCAACTCTCGCGCAAGTCATAGTGAATAGGCCACCGCTGAAGAAGAAGAAGAAGAAGAAGAAGAAGAAGAAAGAGGAGAGAGAGAGAGAGAATAGTAGAATTCCTAGCTTGGCATTGCAGGCTACCGCTAGTGGCGGCCGGCGGTGACTGTTGCTGGAGCGGTGGAGTTGGAGGCGGCAATAGGTGAAGGCTGGAGTTCGAAGTTCAAACAAATAGAGAAGACGAGGGTTCAGGGTTTTGGTTGGGACTTTTGGGATTTCTGATTTTGGTTTTAGGTTTTTAGCCGGTTAGGACCTTAGGTTCTGTTTAGTCCATTTTTTTGAGTTTTTTTGTCTTTTTGTGATAAAAGGTGAAGTCAAATAAAACCGACCGGTTATGCAAAACCGAGACTGGTTCACCAGTTCCTAGGTTGAACCAACCGGGTGTGCGGTTTTTATGGTTTTTTAATGAAGTGGTTTTGGGGTTATGCCCGAACCAGTCATGGGCTGAGTCATGGTTTGACCAGTTCAACCTGACGGTCCAATCCGATTTTTAGAACATTGGAAAATAGTGTTTGAGAACATTCATATGTAATGTCAAAAGTGCAATAAAATTGTAAAAAGAAGAAAAAGGGTGTTAATACCAAGAAAAAGAATGATACAATCAAAGAAACGGTTGGTATTTACCAGCAAAGTCTACAAGAAGTTTGGTAAATTGTACTCTCCTATAAAAGAAGACCAACCTATTCTTGAAGTTTCTTCTACCCTAATATATAGCTTGTAATAATGGGGAATTTATGGATGAAATTCATAATGCCATCAACGATTCTCTTACTAAAGCTTTTGGTTCTTCGTCAGTTCTTTAGACCAGTTTCTTCTGATGATGGTATTGTTAACAGAGTTGAAACCATTTCCAATAAAGAGATGGAATCTCTAAATTATTTTCATGAAATTTTAGAAAAACGAGTGAGTGATGCGGTAAAAAGAGTTGAGTTGCATCAAGACAATGAAGATGAGGCCTCTATTATCAATTCAAAATCTGACACACTGTTGTGCCTCAGCTACCAGTTCATCCAAAGAACGGTCTAATCCAAGAGATAGTACTACCAGCAATTGCCCTATTTTTTTAGCCATGATCAGTGCTCTGTTTTGGAATATTAAGGGTGTAGGGAACTCAAAAACGATTTGTTGGTTGAAGAAATTGATCCAAACCCATAAAATTTCCATTTTGATGATAATTAATAGAGCCTTTTTTGGAAGCATAAAGTACCAGATGTTGCTAAGGAAAAAAGTTTGACTAGACACAATAAAGGTAGTAAGTTTGGATCTTATGAAGACACTCTTATGTGTTTTTTTGAAGGCGAAGACACTCGCAATATCTTACCATAAAAAAATAAGATTTGTAAAAGTCCTTATGTTTGTTACGTTACAGCTATTTATGCAAGCTGTAATTATGTGAAAATGAGAGATTTGTAGGGAAGATTAGAAGATTTTTCTTCCCATTGTAATCTCCCCTGATTTGTTGGGGGAGATTTTAACATTGTGGCCGGCTTCTCTAACTGAACGAACTGGACACCAATCTAACATGGGCCCTATCTTAGAGTTCAATGAATTCATCTTTAACACGGGCCTGGTGGACCTTGAATTTACTGGTAGTCGTTAGACTTGGATCAATGGGTCTTGTTTTGCTCGCCTAGATCGTTGCGTTGCCTGGCAATTTCCTCTTTGGAACATGACTTTTCCTATTACTATTGTGTACCATCTTAATAGGACATGTTCTGACCATGCCTCTCTACTTGTCAATCCAAATGAGACATTGAAAAGTGGTCCAAAACCATTCAAATTTCAAAGAATGCGGGTTTTGCACCCAGATTTTAAGAAGACAGTGACTGATAGTTGGAATATTCATGTAAATGGAAATTCTCTCTTTATCTTGGCTGCTGAAATTTTGAAAAAGTTGAAAAAATAAGATTTGAAGGAGTGGAACATGAATACATTTGGAGATGTGTTTGATAATGTCCAACAGGCTGAATATGAAGTACGTATAATGGAGGATGAAAGAAATCTGGAAAATGAAAACACTGAAACTAATCGTTCAGCCCTTCATTGTGCTCAAGAAATTTTAAATAAACTTGATGCTTCCACATGAAGATACATTCTTATGCCAAAAATATCGGGAAAATGGGTTAAAGGAGGGTGATAGAAATTCTAGGTATTTTCACTCGTCTATCAAAGTCCAAAATATTTTTTTTTCTCAAATTAATAGTATTTAGGTGAATGAGATAGAAGTTTTGAACATTGAAATTATTATAAAATCTAAGGTTGTAGAGCATTTCTAAAATTTTTCTCTCAAAAGAGGGCTATGAGAGCCATGGGTATCAATTTCAAGCCATTCCAAGGTTAATTACAGAAGAAGAAGAAAATATAACCTTAGTTCAGGTTCCTTCTCAAGAGGAAATTAAATCCATTGTTTTTTTCTATGAAAGCTGAGAGTGCCAGGCCCTAATTTGATGGTACTTTTTTCACTACTTGTTGGGATATCGCTGGGAATGAGGTGTGCAATGCTATTCAAGAAATTTTTTTATACTAAAATTCTCCCACGATATTACACTTCTATTTTCATTGTTACCATCTCGAAAAGTATAAAAATCCAAGAACATTTTCTGACTACAAAACCATAAGCTTATGTAACTTTTGCTATAAAATATATGCAAAGCTTCATGCTAACAAGCTTGCAGGTCTTCTTCCTAAAATTTTCTCTCCTGAGCAAGGTGTGTTTAGTTAGTTGTTTACTAAAGGCAGAAGCATTTGCGATAACATTAGGCTTGTGCAAGAAATCGCTGTAGAAATTGGAAGGGAAGGTAGAGAAGGTAGTATTATTTTCAAACTTGACATAATGAAAGCTTATGATCGCATTAATTAGGATTTTATTATGTTGGCCCTTCAATCTTTTGGCTTCAGTAGCATTTGGATTGAGTTGATCATGAAGCTTTGTACGTATATGCAATTCCTGGTTTTCACTTATTATAAATGATTCTCCTGGTGGGTATTTTCAGTCCTCTAGCTATAGGTGTCAATTGGATGGATTTGGTCCAATTCGATCCAGTCCAATGTGAGTCCACTTATAAATGGACTGGACCTAATCCAGTCTAAATCCATTCCAATCCATTGAAATGTAAATGGATTGGATTGGATCCAAGCCAAACCGAATGAAATATCAAAAATTATATAAAAACACTTTTAGCATTGAAAAAGCACTTTTGTAAAAGTACTTTGATAAAAATATTTTCATAAAAGTGCTTTTGTAAAAACACTTTTTACAAAGTACTTCCATAGACTTTTATCAAGTGTTTTTGCAGAAGTGCTTTGGTAAAAGTGTTTTCATAAAAGTACTTTCATAGAAGTGTTTTTATAAAAGGCTTTTATAAAAGTATTTTTGTAAAAGTGCTTTTGTAAAAGTTCTTTCATAAAAGTAATTTTCTAAAAGTGTTTTCGTTAAAGTGCTTTTATAAAAGTATTTCTATAAAAGTTCTTTCATAAAAGTCCTTAAAAGTTTTTGTAAAAGTGATTTCAAAAAGTACTTTTGTAAAAGTGCTTTCATAAAAGTATTTTTGTAAAAATGCTTTCAGAAAAGTATTTTTATAAAAGTGCTTTCATAAAAATACTTTTCATAAAATTACTTTTATAAAAATGTTTTCGTAAAAGTACTTTCTTAAAAGTGATTTTACGCTGTTTTCAGTTTTGATTGATTTCAAATTGGACAAGGATTTGGCCTCATGATCGGATTATTGAAAATTTGGTTTAAGTCTAATTCAAACCAATAAGAATATTGACCAATTTATTTTGGATTGGCCCAATCCAATAATTATAATGGACCATCCAAATCCGATTTAATAAGGTTTAGATCGGATTAGATCCAAGCCAAAACCGGCCAATTGACACCCCTACCTCTAGCTAGGGGTTTTAAGGCAAGAAGACCTTATCTCTCCAAGCTTGTTTATAATTGCAGAGGAGATTCTTAGTAGAGGACTTAAATTTTTATATGAAAATGGCCATGTTCCTTATTATTCGTTTCCAAGAAAGTGTGATAGGATTTCTCATAACCTTTTTGCTGACGATACAATTATTTTTTCCAATGTAAACAAGAGAGGCCTTCAGAACTTAATGTAATTCATTACAGTCTATGAAAAAGCATTTGGCCAACTTGTGAACAAAGACAAATCATGTTTCACTATGCATAGTAATATGAGATTGTTATAAGTTAACATGATTAAACAATTGACATGTTTCAGTTAGAAGCAACTTCCTTTTCTATATCTGGGAAATCCCATCAGTAACAGGTCTGTTTGCATTAAGGACTTCAACATGATTTTAAACAAAATTGGTGAAAGAATTTCTGGATGGAAAGCCAATCTTTTATCTAATGGAGATAAAGTAACTCTCATAAAACAAGTGCTTCAAAGTCTTATTTTTCATGCTTTTAGTATTATCTCTCCTCTTAAAGTAATCATAAATAATATTCATAGCATGTTTGCAAACTTTCTTTGGGGGAATTCAGAATTTGGAAATAAAATGCATCGGATTAGTTGGCAAAAAATTTTGTAAGCCTATTCAAGGTGGGCTTGGAATTAGGTCGTTGTTTGATATTCTCTATTCTTTTAGACTCAAAGCTTGGTTCAGAGTTCTTGATAGTCAAAGCATTTGGGCTAAATTTATTCAATCTAAATATATCAAATCAACTCCAATTGCTTTACTCAATAGATCAAGATCTTCCTCCAAATTCTATTGTGGAAAAAAATGATGAAAATAAAGGATGTGGCCCTCATAAATAGCTAATGGACAATTGGAAAAGGGGAAGTTTCTTTCTGATATGATAATTGGAGTGGTACTAGCCCTATTATCTATGGGATTGAAAACACATAGTTTGAAGATTTCCAATTGAATAAGGTTCTTAATCAAAACGGTGAGTGGTCTTTTGGAACTATCAATGAATTCCCTATATTGTATATACAACAATATGTAACTCAATTTAATTATTCCTTAACAAATAATAGGGATAATCTCATTAGGTAAGAGGATACCAAGGGGAACTTCACAATCTCATCCGCTTGGGACCTAGTTAGAACCAAAGATCCAATCCTTGCTTGGTATAAATTTGTGTGGAATTTGAAAATCCCAATTAAAATCCCTTTTTTCATGTGGAAATTTTTGCATGGTGCAATGCCAGTTAATGATCTAGTTAGAAAGAGGGGAGATTCTATGGCTTCCAAGTGTGTTTGTTGTCGACAACATCAATTAGAAACAATTCAACATCTTTTTTGTTGCAAGTGTTGTGGCAAATAAACTTTGGAGCTACTAGTTCACTCGATAACATCCCCATTTATCCTACTAAACATGTTATTGGGAGTGTTTTGCAATGGAGGAGTGTGGGTGATGATAACACACAATTAAAGTACATGATCAACATTACACCTTCGTTTCTCCTTTTGGTGCCTTGAAAGGAAAGATGCAAGTGTGTTTATGAAGATAAAGGTCTTTCTACTCATATTCTTATTAAAAAATTACTAAATTGTTAGTGGAGCTAAGTTCTATACAAAAAGTTCTTGTTAAGAAAGATAGGGATTCTCTTACTTTTGATGTTTTGAATATCTTGATAAAAATTCCTCTAGTTCAAAAAATTCCTCTTAGAAAACTTGGGTGTGGAAGAAGAAAGATCATATGTGTATTTCTTGTCTCTGAATTGGCTGATGGAAGAATGTTTAATGTCTTAGTATCTTGTTTTGCTTTTGGTTTTTATTTGTATGGGGCCTGGTTGAGATTGTAAGGGAGAGACATTTGTATCTTGGGTTTAGGGCAAGGCAGGTTATATACTCCCCTGTAATATTGTTTATTCCCTTTGATAATGGTCAATAAAATTTAAGGTGGCCACCCTCCATCTAGAGTAAGTTTGGGGCTAAAAAAACAAGCCATACATAAAACTTTGGATCCCATGAGTTTTAACTCTTCAAACAGCCCAAAAAAAATCCCTTATCAATGTCTCTTGGTTGGCGTCTATGAGAGAGGCAAACATCGCTCCTCGTGCGAATCTTTGCCATTTTGTCTCTCTATGTCCATCCCTCACTTATTTATATATCCTTCTCTTTGCCAATTTGCAAAGTCTTAAGATGAATTATCATCCATCTCCATTGCACAAAGGCCTCGTTCTTTTTTCGGTAAGTTGCTTACAAGTAAATATTCCTGTGAAATATTTATCTGGATAAGTGTATTTATCGATGTTCTTTTATTTTCTAGGTAAATAAGATAATGACCATTTTAGCCATAAAAATCCATTATTAAAAAGGGCTTGTCTCATCTAAGTATTGACAACTTATCCTGGGTAAGTGATACCTAAAGAAAATAAGCTTTCCATGGACCCCACATAAATTTGAAAAAAAAAAAAAACATAGGTATCTTGATCAATGGGAACCAGAATCCCATTGACCAACTTTCCCCCTCTCAAAATCCAAAAAAAAAAAAAAAAATGAACGGTCCAGAAAGTAATCTAACAATTAATGGCAGGTAATGTGGTGGTGTTTTAAGATTTCCTACCCATGATGACTAGAAAATTGGGAGATGGGCTGATCGCAAAGCTCTATAATGGGTTTCAGTTGCTGATGGATAATGAGAAAGGTCTAATTATGTTTGAGAGCTTAAAGAGGAATTTGTGCTCTTCCAGGTCTGCTAGGCTTGAGATTTGTTCGGAGTATGTTGAGAGAGGGAGACATGGATGGTGATGAGGCCCTTGATCAGATGGAGTTTTGTGTTTAGAATAAGCAATGGATAAGTCAATGAGGTGTTTAGAATAAGCACTAATAGAGGAATCGAAAGATGCTTTGTTGAAGATATATGTAAAGTTGTTTTCGGACAAATAGATGGGGTAATTACTTTTAGTATAAATATTCACTTTTCTAATCCTTTTAGTGTCTGCGTATATAAGCACAACATTCTAAGCACATTCAAAGCACTTAATAAATATTCTAACAATTGTATCTAAAATTATTAATTTTAATCTTTTTCAAGGACAGGCTGGAATATTTTAAGGGACAGGAATGCTTATTCACCTTGTGTGCCTACCTAATCGGGACTGTCCTACACATGTCTGGAGAAATGTTTAACGAAAATCTAAAGGGCTTCATTTACACATCTAACTATATTTAACTATATTCGTTGTACTACAATTAATCTTCTCAAGTCTCAACCAGAGTGTTTTGCCCTACTTCGATCATCAGAGCTTCTACTCACATTACTGAATTGTGTAACTATAAAGAGTTGGCAATTCTGGTTGCGCCTTGTTCCCAGTCTTCCTCTCACCCTGGGTCATGGTCTCCTCCACCGACTAACTGCATTAAAATGAACTTTGATGGGGCTTTTAATGATTTCCAATCTGGCCTCGGGGTCGTGTTTCGTGACCACAGAGGAGAGTTTTGCTTGGGACATGCGATCAATGTTCGTCGGGATCAGCTGGCTGGAGGTCATCGAAGCTCAACCCGTTAGGGAAGGCTTACATTTGGCTTTACACGAAGGCATCAAGGTTATTTGGACCACTGTTTTCAAAACCGGACCGGACTGGACAGTCGGACCGGAAAAAGCAGGAATCGGTCATTTGACTGGTTCCGTTTTTCTCCAAAATCGTTTTTTCCCTCAAAATCGTTGATTTTGGTCAGTAAACTGCTGAACCGATTAGTTAACCGTTTGAACGGTTTTGACCGTTTTTTAATTTTTAAAATTTTTTTATTTTTTTGTCAGAACAAACCAATTATTCGAATCAAACGGTCGGACCATTTGAACCGATAACCGGACCCCTGACTGATTTAGTCACCGATTCGTTTTTAGAAACGATGATTTGGATTAAAGGGGATGCACAACGGATTATCAGTTACCTGTTGGACCCGTCTATCTTGGAGGCTACATCATCTTCTTGCCGATTGCAGGAACCTATTGCTCGAGTTAATTTGATCAACACTCTATCTCTTTCGTTCATCGTACGGGTAATACCGCGGCTCATTGCTTGATGAAACATGCCTGTTCTATTTCAAGGCCAAACACTTGGTCGAATTCTCCTTCTATCTTATTACCTATACTTTTAAAGGACTCATTGCAATGAAACAGCTCATGGGCTTTCAAAAAAAAAAAGTAAAATTTCCCAAGAGTGACAAGGGAGGAAGGATTATTAATTATGCTTTTATCATTTTCAGTATCTCATTTTTCATTTTATTCGCTTTGCATATGTGTGTATGAATGGGTGGGCGGGTGGAATTAAGGGTTATCTAATCACGTCATCACCAGTTTGTCAAAATCGGATTTACTCATACAGCACATCTGTACCACTTATAAAAATGAGATGGTAATAACTTTTAATCAAAAAGACTGATTTTATTTTCCCTTTCTACCTTCTACAATTTTTGTTTTTCCAATATTTAATTCAACTATCATGATTCACGAGGCTGTCCATCAAACTTTTTCCAAGGATAAAAAATGAGAATGCAAACTCTTAATATAGTTGTATCTTGATTTTACTTTCCATCTTTATCCTCAACAATTTTTGTTTTTCAATATTCTTTTTTGATCATTCAAGTATTTGATCTTATCATAAATGGCCACATACACTCTCTGGTGGCGACCTTGTCGCTATCTACTATTTTCATTTAACTCATTGCAACCGTCCATAAATTCTCATCAATTACAAACAAGACACACAAGGACTGCTAAATGGTGGTTAGAGATCCCATAACCAATAATTTATCATTATTTATGTTTTTGCTGAAATCATATATGAATCAATTATTGTATAAATTCACACTGATATTTAGAATAAAAAWAAATAAAAATTCATGAACCTCACTTAGGATTAACATAATGCATGTGAAATCATCTAAACACCAAACCTTGAAAAGAACACAAAAGACACCTCTTATTGAATTAATATTAATTTTAGTTAGATAATATTAATCCTATTATGGGCTTAATATTAATTTAGTACTAAAAAATGAGAATGTTACAATTGGTTTGGTCAAAACACCCTGATTTTACTTTTCAACTTTACCCTCAACTTTCTATTTTTTCCCATTGTATATATTGTCATTTCAAAATAATTATGAAAAACATAAATGGAAAAAATAATATAAATTGCAAAAAAATAAAGAAATACATAGAAAACTTACAAAAAAATATATAGAAATTCATAAAAATTTCTACATACCATACTAAAAAAATGAGAATGTTGCAATTGGTTTGCTCAAAACATGCTTATATTACTTTCTAACTTTACCCTAAATTTTCTATTTTTTAGATTGTATATATTGTCATTGCAAAATAAATTGTGAAAAAACACAAAAAAATGAAAAAGAAAATAGTATAAATTACAAAAAAAAAATCAAAGAAACATAGAGAAAGTTTACAAAAAAAATATAGAAAATCATAAAAATTGAAGAAAAAACATAAATTACAAAATATAAAGAAAACCCATAAATTACAAAAGAATGAACTAAAGTTGTAGAATAAAATAAGAATTTATATCTATTACCATATATAAAAAATGAGAATAATTAAATTAGTGTGGTCGAAAGACCTTGATTTTTCATACCAATTCTATCCCTTAGTTTTTTTGTTTTTCCCAACATATCCCAATTCTATATGAGGGTGCATGATAGTTAATATCAGCACCCAATTTTTGCTTAGTCCGCTACTTGAACCTCCAATTCACCCTACACCTCCGATCAGACCCTTCCGACCTCTCCAAAATACCCAAAAACCCAGAAAACCCAAATTTCACCCCGAGAGCCCTCAGATCCTCTGTTAAACCAGCCCAATACCTATGCGATGGCCCCAATCGACCCTCACTTACACCTCAACCATTAGACCCGAAACATCTCAAAACACCTACCCATGAAATTTGAATTCAAAATTCCTTCGTTTACCCGTTCATCAAACAAAGATTCCATTTCGACCATTCTCGCACCCACAACCCATATCCACTTGATCCGAACACATCTAAGCCAATCGAACTTTTCCAATCACCCAATACACCTCCATTTACCCTTAATCATACCAAAGATTCTATTTCAAGGTTCCAGATTAACCAGATTACAAATCTGCCCAATCCGGGCCCAGTTGGCTTAGTCAGAATTTACCAATCATCTCAAACTACCCAAAAACTCTTCCTGGAGAATTTTCACCCAAAACTGCCTTTATTTTCCCCTTTATCACACAAAGATTCCATTTCAAGCCCTTAAATTAACCGAATCGATCCCTTTCCATATCTACCCAATCCGGGCCCAATTGGGCCAATCGGACCCCGCCAATCAACCCAGAATGTCCGAAGACCCCACCCTACAAAATTTCAACCAAAACTTCCCTTGTTAACCCTTCCATCCAAAAAGATTCCGTTTCGGCCAATTCCATTAATCCTCACACACAAAACCCCCATCTACAGTCAAACCCGATATCAGCCCTCCATTCTTGACCCAGAACCACCTATCATTAACCCAAGAATCCGGTTCAATCTTTGGACCCGGTTAACCCAATCTACCGAAAATTTCCAAAATTGCCCCTGAAGATCTCTGAAATTACGAAAATACCCATAACCCACTCATTTCTTCCTAATCGAAGAGGTTAAGGGGGAGAGACTGTTCATCGTCTCCTCCACTCGAACCAGCGGCGGAGCAGTCAAGAGAACTCTCTTTTTCTTGCGTTTTAACTCGACACCCTCCCGTTTTTCTTCGTTTTCCCTCTCTTCCATCCTTCCTTCTCCTTCTGCATCGACCAGCAGACTCATCCTTTCTTCTCCCTCTACATCGACCAGCATACTTGCAGTTCGAACTGAGTACCCGTGCAGCGCCGATTCCAGCTGCGCCAGACAACTCGGGTTACACTGAAACCCAGAAGTGAAGCATTCGTTGCCTCCACAGATGTTCTAGCTTCTCCGACCTCTGGGAGCAAGTTCGAGCAGTGCCGATTCCAATTGCGCCAGACAACTTGGGCTTCACCGAAACCCAGAAGTGAACCGTACGTCACCCCCACCGAAGTTCTAGCTTCTCTGATCTCTGGGAGCAAAGTCGAGTAGGTAATATCATCTCAATCGATTCTCACCCTTTCATTCATCTATTCTGCTTTCTTTTTTATGCATGATCGAAGAATGAGAAAAAGGAAGAGGCCGATTTCTCTATTAGCTTTATTTGGTCCATCTATTTCTCTGTTAACTTCTCTGTTCTGGTAGCTTCTTATTTCCGATAGCTTCTTTCTCTCGTCTGTGTTCAATAGTTGCTGATAGCTTCTTTGTTCTCTGATTATTTTTATATCTCTTATTCTGTCGTTTTATTATTGCATTAGTCTTCATGGAATTTTTGAATCTGTTCATTGTTGTGTGAGGTTTGAATCCCAGTATTAGATTTGTACCTCCAGTTCCATGTTAATTTCCTCTCTTTCTCTGATATGTTTTCTCAAGTCTCGATATTCCTCTTGTCGCTGTTCTTTTACCATTTTTTTTAGCTGTGTTTTACCTCTTTTTCTCCGTTACTTCTCATCAGACCGCATGGGTGTTTACTGTCTTTGAATATTGCTGTACATTTTCTGTTGAATCTTTATACTCTTTTGTCCACTGCCGTAGTAAGTTAGATCGGTTTTTTTGGTGCGTTTGATTTAGCTCTTTTCAATTCAGTGTGTCTAGAGGAGAATTTTGGTTCTTACCATGATAAGATTAGTTAGCATGGGTGTTTTAATTTCTGTTGAATAGTGAACTATTAATATGAATGTTCTAGCTTCTGTTTTTCTTTCACCTTATTTTAATTTCATTTCCTTGTTATTTTTACATTTCCTCCGTTTTTATCTTCATGTTACATGGTCTTTTTGGATCAGGTAAAAGGGTTTGTTCTAGCTTGTTAAAATAATTGTTGAGATGTATGCTCGCTATGGTGGCGATCGGTTGTGTCTCTCATCAAGTTTGTTTTGTTTGATAATGCGTTTCAGACCTTCAGTTTGTCAGTTTTCCTTAGTTTCTATCTAATGGGTTTCAGCACCCCATGTGGACCCCACCTATTGGATTCGGGATAGGGGTGCCTAAACCCTTTCCTTTCCCTTCCGAGCTTACCCGGATTGGTCAGTCGGTGCCTCAGGCTTTGGAGTCACTAATAAATCAAAAGCACTTTCTGATGTAAATCCCGGGGGTCCCATCACCTTCCTTTTATTTACTTGATGGGTGGCGACTCTGTATCTGCGATTTTTCTGACGCTCACAATTGTTGGCAAAAAAAAAAACATTGTCTTTTCTAAAAAGCCATTGGGTGGGCACCTGACCCATTAACCTGTTAATGACCCATTTTGAGTTTAACCCAACCCAACCTACCCAACCCATTAATTTTTCACATAATACATAAATTCTCGAAAAATATAACTATAAAAAATACATAATATACAAATAAAAATAGAAAATGAAGAAAATAATATAAATTACAAAAAACAAAGAAATACATAGAAAAATTTAGAAAAAGTTGTAGAAAATCATAAAAACTAATGAAAAATAACAAAAATTACAGAAAAATGAATAGAAATTGTAAATAAAACTATAATTTATAGAAAAATAGAAAAAATGAAAAATATAACAAAAATTACACAAAAATACAGAAATTTCATTCCATGGGCCCTACACATGTTTGTCAGTTGGGCCCATGTCTTATAAGGGCATTTGGTCATTGGGACTGTATGTTATCATGTGTGTAGTTGTTAAGTAGGGCCTGCAACTCATGTCCTCAGTCGTATGCAACATTGTGACACGTTATGAATTGTCCAATTGTTTTATTTTTGAACAGATATGCGAAGGTGCTCAACGTGCCTAGAAGGCGTTTGCATACATGTTACTCTAGTGGTTGGTTGATAAATTTTGCTTCCAACTAATTTCTTTATCTCCTCTTAGTTAAAAAGTATGAAGAAAATGTTTTTAGACTTAAGTGTAAGTTTTTAATAGTCATCTCAGATAATGACTTCTGCTATTTAATAGTTAATTGAGTAAATTAACATAACAGCTTAGTTTACTTCTAACCATTAATATTAATTATTTTCATAAGTTTTAGGTTATCATAAAATAGGAGATCGGTTTAGAGTGGCATCTCCAATTCTCCATAAATTTTGTGTTTCATTGGGATGAACTATATTTGTATATAATGTCATTGAATGTAATTTTATCATTGATTTGGTGCATTAATGTTTCAATCTAATGCATTTGGAGCCAACATTTTATAATTATAAAACTCAAATCTTGGCATTTTGTGAGGATAGTCTTTTTTTTATGTATTATTATATAATTGTCTTAGGACTTAAACAATATATGAACTTTCATCTATGCCTCAGATGTAAAAGCATAGTCAAACATCACCATCAATATCAAATACCCTGTGCATCAAACGGACCACTCCACTAGTATTCTCAAATGATAAAATCAAATACAAGAGATGTTATCAATGCGTTGCTATAAGTACGATGTGAGTTGCATTCTGCGAGGAACAAATTTGGATTCTAATTTGTTTGCTTAAGGGTAAGAAGTTGTTAAACTGAGATTTTTAATCCCTGAGAATATATTGGCAAAAGCCAAGCCTGAGCCCGGCTCATGAACATGTCTAATAGAGATAGTCCATCTTCCAAACCCACAACCCCCCCAATCCTAGTGTAGGCTGGATGAGATCCCAATTTTTTTGCTACAACCAGCCAAAAAGCTTATCAACTAGCCAATTGGCATCATGCAATGTATTTAAGGTATTTATACTAGGTACCTTAACCAACCGAAGGCTGGCTCGTTAGTGTGTTGGCTGGCTTATTTCAGTATTGATGTGGAATCAAATCCCGCAACCAACATTTATGAAAAGGGGGTCAGGGAGGAGTTGTTTTTTCTTTAATCTATAAGGCAAGAGCTTTATTTAACTTTCAACTTGGAGGTTACATCTCATCCAAGATAATAGATCAGATACAATCTAGAATAGAGGACCAAGTAAGCTATCAGTTTTGTCTTAGAGCAAATTGGGCAAGCCCATGGGCTGCTCTATTACAGGATCGAGGGGTGTATACCAAGCACAGGATGAGAAGGATTTTGATATGGTTTTACAATCCAAGGCAACTAGCAGCTAATTCCAAGGGGGTTCTAGATCCGAAGAGAGAACTTGAATAGCAACTTTAGCATCACTTTCTATGATAATCGAGTCCAAGATGAAAGATTTTGCTAGTCAAAGACCCTCTAGAATTGCTTTAAATTCAGATTCAATGGGAGAAGAACTCTTCACCAACATGGCTTTGGCAACCAAGAGTGATCCAAATTCATCTCGAGCAATGACACTGACTACAGCTTTTGATGGAGACCATGCTCCATTATTATTGATTTTAATGTGCAAATGAGGAGGTTTGATCCAAATTGATGAGGTTCTTTGAAGAGAAGAAGGAGAAGCAAATCTTAAGTTTTCTGGCTGGGTCAACAAAGGTCTTTCACGCATTTTCACCAAGTCTCCAAGGTGGGCATTATAGGGAATGAGAACGGCTGAATGAGTGAATGGCTTCCCATTAAAATAGGTTTGACATCTAGCCTTCCAAATATACCACATAAGAACAGTGCCTCTAGTAAACAGGGAGAGATCAGACTCCTCTTTAAAAATGTTATCCATTTTCCTCCATTCCTCTAACCAGAAAAGAAAACCTTGATCATTGCAAATGTTGACTCACAAACCCATGGATGAGGCAAACCAAATTGGTTGAACCACTGGGCAATGGAAAAATAAGTGGTCCAAAGTTTTTGGATCTTCATGGCAAAGTCTGCAGGTGGGATCAATGTGATTCAATCTCTTGGCAAGGTCAGCAGACACAGGAAGGGCTCCTTTGCAACAGCGCCAAACAAAGGTTTTTATTCTAGGTAGGATGAATTTTATCTTCCAAAAAGATTTCCAGCTCAGTCCTAGACAAACCCACATAGAGTGTGGAGATTTTGGAGAATTGGAAATAAGTTTATAGCCCGAATTACAAGTGTAGTTACCATGGGGAGTTAAAAAGTCCAACCAGGATATCCCCATGGGAATGAGAAGTAGAAGGGTTAAAACCAGTTCTCAAAACCATATTAACAGTCTCCTCATTGAAACCCTGTGTGCGCACAACATTACTCCAATTATGAGAGTGCTAATCTATAAGAGTAGCCACCATGTTTATGGGTTGGTTCCAAGTTGCAGGTTTGTCAATAAGACCATTTGGTAGCCAAGGATCATAAAAAATGTTAACATTCTGCCCGCTACAGATAATCCACTTACACCCTTTAATTAAGTCATTTCTGCAATCAAGAATAACAGTCCAAAGAGGTGAATCACCTGATTTTTTCTTCTGACGCCAGAAAGAACCATTTAAAAGATATTTTGCATGGAGAACTTGGGCCCACAAAGAATTATTTTCCTTTAAGAAATGCCAAGCAATCTTCATTATGAGTGCTTTGTTGACCAAGCCAAAATGTCTAAAGCCTAGACCACCTTTCTCACTGGGAAGTAAAAAAGAATTCCAAGCCTTGAGGTAAAGAGGTTTTTTACCATGAGACACACCCCACCAAAAGTCTATACAGATGGCAGTTAAACCCTTACAAACGGTTGAGGGCAGAGAGTAAGATAGCATGTGGTAAATAGGCATTGAGGAAAGGGTAGATTTAATGAGAGTAGATCTTCCTGCATGAGAGAGAACCCCCATCTTTCAGCCTTTGAGTTTAGCTTTATCTTTGTCCAACAAAAACTGCCAAGAAGAGAATTTTCTGCTAATTCTGATGAGTGGACCACCAAGGTAAGTATCTTCCTTTTTCATATCAACAACACCCAACAAATTCTTAATTGAGTTTTGTGTAGATAAAGGGGTATTTTTGCTGAAAAAAAATAGATGATTTCTCAAGGTTAATCACTTGACCTGTCCAATCACAGAATTTTTTTAAAATGGCATTCAAGTGTTGAACTTATTCAATTTCAGCTCTTCCCACTAATAATAGATCATCAGCAAACATTAAGTGGTTGATTTTCACATTTGACCTGCCGAATCTGAAGCCTTTTAACGTGTCAGTCTCCAAGGCATTAGATAACATCCGAGAAAGAACTTCCAAATATATGATGAAAAGATAGGGTGAAAATGGACAACCTTATCTTAAGCCCCTTTCAGGAGAGAAACCATAGCTTGGCTTTTCATTAATCAAGATTTTCATAGAGTTAGAGGCAATGCAAGCCTTAATTAATTTGCAAACAGATTCCGAAAAACCCAATAGATTCAAACACTGAATGAGGAATAGCCACTCCACCCGATCGTAGGCTATTGACAAATCCACCTTCAATAGAAAGAAACCTTCTCAGCAATTGCTTCTATTCATCGAGTGACTAAGTTCACGAGATACCACAACATTATCAATTATCTGTCTTCCAGGTAAGAAAGCATTTTGAAATGGAGAGATAATTTTCTGCAGAAGAGGCTTAAGGCGGTTTGCAATCAATTTTGCCATAACTTTGTAAGTTATATTTGAAAGTCCAATTGGTGCATAGTAAATAGGGATGAGTTGTTAATGGTGCATAGCACCACGAAAAAAATACTAAGTACCTTAGTATTTGTACATAAATACCACTAGGGTGGGGCCCACCCCCTTATAAAGCAAGAAGCTGTTATGTGAGTGTTTTATTTCATTCCTTCCCAGATGTACGTACTTCTACAAGACAGCAAAAATTTTTCAGTGAAGTAAACTACACTCCACCATAGAAATCTGAAATTACAACTCTCCATAGTTTACTAGTAGCCTCCCACCTATAAACTGCATCCTGTCCATGGATTTGGCATCAATCCACGGTCAAGATTCATCCCATTTGTACGATTGGGCTAAGAATTCTGAGATGGGCTGAATAGTCATTTTCCCTTTTTTTGTCATGTGAAAGCGCTCACAAAAAGGACACTTCAATATATAAATGAGCACCATATCAGCAAAAATAATAAAACTATATCTCTAATTTAAGAAATAAGAATATTTTAACAAAAAGAAATTAAGAAATCAGGCCCAATCCTATTCCTCATTTTTGGGTCAGGGCTAAATTTGACCTGAACCCAACATAACCCAGCTTGTTTTGAACCTTTTCAATTACAAGATGTAGCCATGAAGTGTAGACACCTTTTAACTGTAGGTTGGTATAGGAAGGGAAACAGGCTCTACACCAAATAAAATTATGTGAAGAAAAAATATAATAATAATAATTTTAGAGATGTATTAAAGTTTATGAGCTTTTCTTAAAATAATGTAGAGAATGCTGTAAAATTTGAATAGTGAGTTCTAAAAAATGACAATTGAATATTTTAAATTAAACCCATATATGCATTAAAAAGTTTGCTTGACTTGTTTACCCAAACAATTGAACCAATGATTCATTTGAACGTGATAACGGATTTTGCACCAAATTTTTAGTTTATCGAACAATTGAAACATTGATCCGAAAACCAGTAGCCAAAATGATTTTGATTTGAGTTGCTTTTTAAATTATTATTATTATTAGGGATCAGTGGACTACAATCCACCTCAAAATTTTGAAATTACAGCCCCTCCTACTCTATTATTATTATTACAAGGAGAAGAAACCAGTTGGGGTATCTTTGGAAAACAAAATATCAAATCATTCTTGGTTACAATAAGGCTGAGCCAAAAATCGATAATCTGACAAATAGACACAAGATTTGTGTGTTATAACTTGATAGACCCTTATTGAAAAAAAAGAAAGTAAAGAAAATAAAGGAAGAAAACTTATTCGACTTATATGGTAGAATGGATCTGTGTTGGATGTTCAAAATAATATATTTATATTAAAAGGAGAATATACCACAACAAGGTCGATATGTCCGAGTGGTTAAGGAGACAGACTTGAAATCTGTTGGGCTTCGCCCGCGCAGGTTCGAACCCTGCTGTCGACGTTAATTTTTTATATATTATTGGTTTCTATAGTTTGTTCCAAACAACGCACACCGCAGCGCACAAGCAAATCAAGTCAAAAGACTCAGAACCACATCTAAATCTAAGGGTCCACCACCTAAACAAGAGATTAGAACTGAGTAGAGATATGAATGAATTCCAAGCCCTTCCTCCAAATATGCTGACTTGATTGATTGCGTTACTCTTTATTTCGTTATTCCGCCTTTTCTACTCAAATCAGTAATCAACCTCATCTTAGAAACAAGGCAACTACACCGATTTTGAATTTTTTATTTTACCCACCATTATTCAACTAGGAATTCAACATTTTAAACCTAAAGCTTTTAGTTTGGAAGGTGATTGATTCAATGAATTTGATCCCTATTATATTGACTAGATAACACCAGTACAGATGAGGGATTAAATTGTAAAACCATGGGTATTGCTTCTCTTTTTCGAGGGGATCATGGTTTTTCTACTTTGATTGGCTTCCGTATATATAAGAAAAAGGAAAATTTTCAATTAGTACCTTGTATTTTGGGCCTAGTGTCACTTTGGTCCTTAAATTTTAAAATGCGATAATTCAATATTCGAACTTTCAAAATATGGCAATCCAGTACCTGTTGTTAATTAGATGTTAGTCAGCCGTTAAGTGGCATTTGAAAAAGATACAAATGCCCTTCGAACGTCATCTAATTTTCTTTATCAACCATCCAAGCATTGATAAAAAATTAACAATCTCAAATCCGTGTCTCTTCTATTCAAGAAAGTTGGGGTCACCAGAATGCCCATTCAAACATGATTCCAACTTTCTTGAATGGAAAAGGCAAAGATTTGGGACTGTTCTTTTTTTGTCAATGTTTAGATGGTTGATAAAAAAAATTAAATAACACTTGAAGGGCATTTATGTCTTTTTCAAATACCACTTAACGGCTGGTTAACAACTAGTTAACAGCAAGTATTAGATTGTCACGTTTTAAAAGTGTGGGTACCGAATTGTTGCATTTTAAAGTTCAGGATTAAATGCATCATATGTCTAGTTACTTTCATTCATTCACGTTTTATAAAATAAACTTAATAAATATGTCACATGGCACGGTAGGTTTTGCTATTATCATATTTTCTTGTGTAAATGTATCAATTTAACAAATAAGCTAGCACATTTATTTTCAAATTACAATTTAATGGTCTAGCAATCAATTCTTAGTTAATTACTAGCAGGGACCCCTGTGATACACGAGATTTGTTAAGCAAAAGCTAAATAGTAGAAACACATAAAATTATACAATTGTCTTACGTTTTCAATTTTTTAAATAATTAATAATTATTTATATTTTGGGTTCAACTATGATATGGAAAAGATATAATATCTAAATTTTTTCGACCAATCAATTGGTATCATAAACGTGGTAGCCCACCAGATGTTATTTATCAAAATTCGTGGGTGGATTTTGATTGGTCAAAACTCTTCAGATACCATATATTTCCTACATCATGGATTTCCCCTTATATTTTATATATTACTTTTAATAATTTTTTTACAATACAAAAACAACAATAATTAATTTCAGCTAGGGTTGTTCATCAAACTAATGAAACAGACCAACCCGACCAACTCGAGTCAAGTTGGTCAGTTTCTAGTATTTTTAGATCGGCTTTGATTAAACAATTTCCAAACTTGACCAAGTTGGATCAGTTTCACTTTGGCCATTTGTAAATTGACCAAAATCGAATGGTTTAACCATAGATATATTAATATTTTGTATTTTTAATATATTTTTTTAATACAAGAAAGTGGAAAGTTCTCATATTTCCTGGGTGGTTATGCCCAAGAGGTTTGGCTAAGCTTCCTATTTAGCTCAATAGCTTTGTTTCTTTTCCACTATTAACAAAGATGGTGTTTGGTATTGACATAGCTTTTGGGAGAAATAGTGCCAGTTCAGCATTGTAGACGTGTTTAATAAAAAACGGCTCTCTTGAAAATTGTATGAACCGTTTATCAAATGAAAAACATTAATAAATTGGTTTTCCTTTATCTTTGGGGTTGTTTGATACCCGATGGCATTTATAAAATAAATGTTTCATACAATTTTGTTTTGAAAAATGAGACAAAATCTACTTTAAACGTTTTATAGAATTTTTTTTAAACCTCAGTGACATTCGGCACCACTAGATGCCATATAAGTCAAAGAATAAAAAAATAATTTATTAACAACTTTCCCTCAAATTTCTAATTCTGTCTTATTTATTTATTTATTTATTTTATTCCATGCCATGCACTATTGATAACTTCCCCTTTACCCTTTTTTTTAAATATTGATTATAGAATTCGATTCCACATCAACACTGAAACAAACCAACTAATTCTGCCTTATTTACTTTCAAATCAAACACAGGTTAAACAAACCAATGCCTTATTTACTTTCAAATCAAACACAGGTTAAACAAACCAAGTAAGACACGAACGAGCCCCTCGATTGATTAGTTCTGTCTTATTTACATTCAAATCAAACACAGATTGGTTTGGATGACAAAATGGGTTCCACTTGAATGTGATTGATGTGGCTTCCAAGTATTTGCGACCACACATGGATGTCGTTTTTAGTGGCTAAATATGGCCATCTAAATAAATACATGTCCATTCACAGATCACAGTTATTTATAAATATTATCCAGATTTCTTTTGTGAGAAAATATATTATCCATAACTGGATATAGCTAGATACCTCTATTTGTCCGATCAAAGTTATTTTTAAAGAAAGGTTACCATCTGACATCTGTCCAAGCTGCCATTAAATTAGAGAATCCTGATCCTGACAGCAGTCCTACCGACACATCATGCAAGGCTGAAGGAGTTCAAATCAACTCTCCACTATGTTCTACAACACATACCTGCCGTGTATTGTGAATATCTCTATCATCATTGAAAAATGTTTTTAATACACGGTGAGGATGTAGGGTCAATTTTGTGGGGGGCTGATTTGATTTCAGGCTGAAGAGTGTGGAGGAAGCTCTTCCTCTACAAAAGTCATTACAAAAATGTAGCTACAAGTCTACAAGACTACAGCCCAGACCGTAAACCCTGATTGATTGGGCAATGGGCCTAAAAACATTGTGCTTGGTTTTGCTAAACGAGTGGATCAGGCTACATGTATTTAGCCTTTTAAACTATAACAGTGAACATACAATTATTATGGCCATACCCGGCTACAGGTAAGCGATTAAGCGCAAGACATATGCCTAATTTCCTTTTGGGTCCCATATGGGCTATGGCTTATACAAGTGAAGTGAGACTGGGAGTAGCACATCCTCACAAACGGGGGACTATGGCTTATACAAGTGAAGTGAGACTGTGAGAGTAGCACATCCCAACTTCCAATTGCATCTACAGGTGAAGATGGCGAATGCTTTTTCTCTCTATATATATGCTATTTATTATTTAACAAATACACCACACGCGTCTTCTGAACGAAGTAGTCAAAAAAAGGAGATAGCAAAGGAAGGAAAAACTTTAGCTGTTGAGAGCCAAAAGCCTATAAACTGTCCCAACAGCTTATTCTGTTGGCCCCAATAGCCAAAGTTACCTTTCAGTGTTACCTTATTCACAAACAACTTGACCAAGTCTAAACTTCAACAGTGAAGTCTCAAACAAAACTTTCCAACCCAAATAGCCTCATTCACATCACATAGAAACAAAGAAAGACCTCCCTCCCGTCATACACACCGACCGAGTCACTTTGGAAGACTTCCCAATTTGACCGCAGTGTAAAGTGGCTGTTTTTCAAGTCTCAAGTCTCAGTTTTTTTCAATTTGTTAGACAGAACATTATATATCTTAGTCTGACAAATGAAAACCTTAAAACAAATTTTACTTCAAAGGAAAAAAGAAAAACAAGGAAATCGTGCAGATTAGGATATACTGTAAAAAAAAAAACATTTAAAAATGGAAGTTTGAGTTTGCTCTTGGCTCCATTTAAAATTCAACGAATGTTCAACCAAATCCAACCTAAATTGAACCCCCACTGCCAATCATGTCCAAACCTATTATGACAAATCCCTCCTAGTCCTAGATTGGTACGTAGAATGATCATGACAACCAAGAACATGCAACCAACACCTCACCTCCCTATTTTGGTGGTTTTCTTCATCCCCAATAGAAATGCATCTTCGAGTTCGAGGTGTAATGTAAGTACAGACCGTCTCCAAGGTACATTTCTATTGGGACCCAACAATGAATCCAAGTAAAATATAGGTAACCAGCAGCAGAGGTTACAAGGTTTTTTAAATAGTTCCCAGTGAATTCATGCTTCACGATTGGGACCTTATATGATCGGGCCATGAAAATGCTTACAGATTTCAAAAACAGAATCATAGAAAGGGAATAGGTCATGTTCATGAATCAGCAGATCCCTCAAGATTGATAAACCATCTATATAGTTCTATACACTATATAATGTAGATACTTGTCGTGGTTTTCATGCATGCAGGTCAAAAAGGCTAAATCAGGATGTTTTACTAGCATCATATGATATAAGATTGATATTTAATTACAGCAGTTTTCCAAATATTTAAATATGTAGATCTAACCAATGAGTTAAGACATTTAAAAAAGGTCATTACCATTATCATCATCATCTAAGCTTTCTCTCAATTATATAAGGTTCGCTATGTTTATCTTATTTTGTCATTTCATTATGTTTAGTGTCATATTCATCATTAAATTATGGGTGCTTAAAACATTTTTTATTACTCAAGCTTTTTTTTTTTTTTTTTTGGCGTTTACACCTAGTGTATCTTCTAGCCCCCTTCTAGCCCCTCTCACTCGTAACAAATCACTTTTCTAACAGGTGTGTGGTAGATGGTCTTTTATACATGTGTCCAAACCATCTCAATCTACATATACTTTCTCTAATTTTATCACCTACTGGGTCATTCATCCATTTGAACATTCACATTTTTCCACCCATATTTTGGATATATTGTTTGTTAAATTCCCAAGACCATGTTCCATAATTGGCCTTACAACTATTTTATAAATTTTTCCTTTTAGAGAAAGTGATATTTACCTATCATATAAGACTCCAAATACACCCCTCTTATATTTTATACATTATTAAAAATTCTAGGGGTAACATCCTCCTCAATCTATCCTCTGTTATGAATTATTAAACCAAGGTAACAAAAGAGCTAGGTCACATTGAGTTATCTCTTGGTTTCTTGATCTAACATACTAATGGTGGCTCAATTGATAAGTTCTCTGGCTGGTATGTCTATTTTAATCCTACTTTTTTTAAAGATTTTATTTTTAATGTAATTGTCTATAAACCTATTTTTGCATTATTTCACCCTTCCCTAGTTTCTCAATTAATACTATATCATCAGCAAATATCAGGCGTCATGACCTCCTCGATCTTGAATATGTCTAGTCAATTAATCTATAACTACTATTGCCAATAAATAAGGATTTGTTGTTGAACCTTGGTTAACCAGCCCCATTGTAACTTTTAAATATAATCTCTCCCCAAAACATTGAATTTTTTCACCCTTATACATATTCTACTTTAGGCCCACATACATATTTGAGACCCCATTCTTTTTCAAAACCGACCATATTACCTCTCTAGGAACTCTAGCCATCATATACTTTCTATGGATCAATGAAAACCATATAGATGTCTTTCTTCTTCTCTTTAAACTTTTTTTTTTCAATCATCTTAATAAAGTAATGGCTTCCATGGTTTATCTTTAGAATAAATATGTTAGGATTTAAATTCTGAATTACCGATTGATTAGTATGGCAAACAAGAAAATAATTGAGAAATATATGAATTATAAAGCAAATAATAAGAGCAAAAGAAAGGTAAAGATGGCACCAGATTTACATGGTTCGGTCAAAGAGACCTACATCCACGGGAGAAGAAAGAAAACTTGTTTATTCATGTCCTTGATGAGAAAACTACAAACTGACCACCTTACTAGTGCCGAAATGCCTTTAACAAAGCCTTGAAGCACTCAAAAGCATAGATGACTGCTTTGATCTGGTGTGAAAGAACCCTTAATGGCAGTAGTGAAGAAAGAAAAAATCGATCCCAAACAGAATAGGAGCAGATCTTGTTGGAAGATGGCGATGGAGTCTCCCAATCTCTTCAGCTTTCTAATGCTCTCTCTCCATGCACCTACTACCCCTAGGAGGCACCCTTTTTATAGAAGAAAAAAGGGAACATGGTCCCTAAAATTCTGGCGAAAAAAATGGAGGGGCAGAAGTGGAGGAGTCAAAATAAATGCAACAGTTTTGGTGGAGTAATTGTGACTGTTGAGTCATAACAGTCATACCAAAAGACAATAGTTATTGTGGTTGTTGAATTCCTTAGCCACACCAAACGTCAACAATCTCCACCCTGGCGCGAATTCAAACAACAAATCTTCCTCTCCAAATGCCCTAAGGGCATCAAGCATCAAATGAGACAAGACCCACCAAGTTGATGCAAGCATCAAACTTGGATGATGGTAATGGCTTTGTCAACATATCAGCAGGATTCTTAGCGGAAGCTATTTTGTTAACCAAAACACAACCATCCTCAACAATATCACGAACAAAGTGATAACGCACATCAATGTGCTTGGTCCTCTCATGAAATATCTGGTCATGAGTCAGATGTATGGCACTCTGACTGTCACAATAGATCACTGTAGCCTCCTAACTACCTGTGAGTTCACCAACCAGATTTTGCAACCATAAAGCTTCCTTAGCGGCATCAGCCACCGCCATATACTCAGCTTCAGTCATAGACAAAGCAACTGTTGATTGAAGTGAAGCTTTCCAGCTAACAGAGGTACTACCCAAAGTGAAACAATAGCCAGTGAGAGATCTCCTCCGATCAAGATCTCCAGCATAATCAGAATCACAATAACCGACAAGCTTCTCTGTGGATCTTCCAAACTTAAGGCAGAAATCAGATGTACCTCTTAAATACCTAAGTATCCACTTCACTGCTTCCCAATGAGCCTTCCCTGGACAGGACATATAACGGCTCACAACACTGACTGCCTGAGCAATATCGGGATGCGAGCATACCATAGCATAGATGATGCTACCAACAGCACTAGAGTAAGGCACACGAGCCATATATACCTTCTCCTCATTAGACTTCGGTGATGGCTTCACCGACAATTTGAAGTGAGCTGCTAGAGGAGTGGAGACAGGTTTGGCATCTGACATGCCAAAACGATCAAGAACTTTCTCAATATAGTTCTACTAACTGAGAAACAGTTTTCCGTTCTCACGATCACGAATAATCTCCATACCCAGAATTTTCTTCGCTGGAACCAGATTCTTCATCTCGAACTCACTGTTCAAGAGAGACTTCAACTTCACAATTTCAGACTTATTCTTAGAAGCAATGAGCATGTCATCAACATATAATAACAGATAAATGAAGGAATCATCAGAGAGCTTCCTGAAATAAACACAACTGTCAAAGGCACTCCTGGAATAACCATTAGAAGTCATAAAAGCATCAAAGCGCTTATACCACTGCCTTGGACACTGCTTATGGCCATACAGAGACTTCTTCAACAAGCAAACGTAGTCTTCCTTTCCTTCCACAACAAAACCATTTGGTCGTTTCATATAAATCTTCTCTTTCAAATCACCATGCAAGAATGTTGCTTTAACATCTAACTGCTCTAATTCCATGTCATGCATAGCTACCAAAGCAAGCAAGGTACGAATAGAAGAATGTTTAACAACAGGGGAGAAGACTTCGGTATAGTCAATACCTGCAACTTGACTGAAACCCTGTGCCACTAACCTTGCTTTTTGTGTCGAGCATCCTCAACACCAAGAATACCCTCCTTAGTCTTGTAGACCCACTTGCACCCAACAATTTTCTTCTTTGATGGTGAAGATACAAGTTCCCATGTGCCATTCTTTTCGAGAGATGCAATCTCCTCTTCCATGGCAACTAACCACTTACCACTATACGGACTGGATATGGCTTCATCGTAAGTGGTTGGATCGGTAGTGCCTTCTACCTCACAAGCRACGGYCAATGCATAAGACAYGMAATCATCAAATCTCCTTGGTGGTCTTATCTGTCGCCTCGGTCTATCTTTGGCAATAGTGTGTGCAACTCCTGACTGGGCTGGACATTACCCGATGTGACCGGCTCATCTGCAATAGACTGAGAAGGCTATGAAGATGGACTGGCCTCCACCTCCACCTGCATCTGGGCATCCTGTGATGTACCTGAATCACCAGCAACAGAATCCTCCTTCCTTGGAGATAACATGTGTGATTCATCAAATATAACATCACGGCTAATAATAATTTTCTTGCTCAAAGGGCAATACAACTTGTAACCCTTTACACCGGAGCCATAGCCTACAAAGATACATTTCTTGGCTCTAGGTACTAACTTTCCATCGTTAACATGAGTATAAGCAGGACAACCAAAAATTCTTAAAGATGAATAGTCACCAGGAGTTCCTGACCAAATCTCAAATGGAGTCTTAGCCTCGAGAGCTGAATGCGGAGATCGGTTCACCAAATAGGCTGCCGTGGAAACTGCCTCGGCCCAAAAGGACTTATCCAAACTTGCATTGGACAACATGCAACGAGCCCTTTCCAAGAGTGTGTGGTTCATCTGCTCTTCCACACCATTCTGTTGTGGTCGACCAACACAGGTGTGGTGTCTAACGATACCTTCCTTCAAACAATAATTTGTAAAGTCAGACTCACAAAACTCGAGCCCATTATCAGTCCTCAACCTTTTAATCTGCCTCCCTACTTCTCGATCATAGTTTTCCACTGCAAGAAGACTCCAAACACATCATTTTTATTTTTGAGAAAATACACCCATATCTGGAGAAATCATCGATGAATGTCAGAAGATAATTTGCTCCACCCTTCGAAGAAACACGAGAAGGACCCCAGAAATCTGAATGGATGTAATCAAGTGTACCTTTGGTCCTATGTACCCCTTTGGCAAAGCTAACCTTTTTGTGTTTACCAAACACACAATGTTCACAAAATTCAAGAGTACCTGTGACATGCCCACAAAGTAAGCCCCGCTTGCTCAAAAAAGTCAACCCTTTCTCGCTCATATGTCCGAGCCTCATATGCCACATCTTAGTAAGATCTTCCTCGGACATGGATGACGAGACCAAAGCAGAAGATTCTATCGTAGTACTTCCCTGCAATACATATAATCTACCAACCTTGTTAGCTTTCATAACTACCAAAGCACCTTTGGTTACCTTAAGAACTCCACCTTCAGCTGAATATCTGCAACCCCTGGAGTYGAGTGTACCCAAAGAAATYARGTTCTTCTTCAGAYCAGGAACATGACGGACTTCATTTAATGTCCTCACAATACCATCATGCATACGCACCCGGACGGTCCCTTTACCGACAACCTTGCAAGCTGCGTTGTTGCCCATCAAAACAACTCCACCATCAAAATTCTCATATGTGGAGAATGCACTTTTGTCGGGACACATGTGGTAAGAACATCCTGAGTTTATAATCTATTCTGAACCCTTCCTTGCAACTGCATCTGCAATTAGCAGAAGATCATTCTCTGACTCATCCGCCGCAACACTTGCTTCGGCTTAAGGATCTTTCTTTGTGTCACCACTTGCCGAATGTTTCTACTTATTTTGCAGCTTGAAACATTCAGCCTTAACATGACCTTTCTTTTTGTAGTAGTTTTAAGTCAAATTACGATGCTTTGACTTAGACCGACCCTTTGACTTACTGCTACCACTTCTTTCAGATGGCCTACCACGAACAATGAGACCCTCGGCTGTAGAGTTACTTGAGTTATTGGTCAGTTGATTATCAATCAGTTCGCGTTGTAACAATGTATTCTTTACATCTTCAACTGTAATCTCCTCACGCCCATACAATAAGGTCTCTCTAAAATGCTTATATGATGCGGGTAAAGAACATAAAAGAGTGATAGCCAGATCTTCATCATCAATTACAACATCAATATTTTGTAGATCCATGACAATCGAGAAAAACTCATCAAGATGGGTTTTAATCGAGTTACCTTCCCGAAGACGAAGGTCTTTAAGTCTGCTTTTCAACAGAAGTCGATTGGTCACACTCTTTGTCATATAGAGTGACTCCAACTTGAGCCACAATTCTGCTGTAGAGGTTTCTTTAGCAACTTCACGAAGAACCTCGTTCGATAAACACAAATGAATAGCCGACATGGCTTTCATATCAATCTCCTCCCACTTTTCATCAGTCATGGATTCAGGCTTATTCTTTTGTCATGCCAAGGCTTTCTCCAAGCCGTTCTGAATAAGAATCACTCTCATCTTGAGCTTCCATAGGCCAAAATTCACAGATCGATCAAATTTTTCAATGTCAAACTTCATTGATGCCATTAGTAACAAAATTAATTGGTAAATAATCCCAAAAACAATGCTCTGATACCAAATTGTTAGGATTTAAACTCTGAATTACCGATTAATTAGTATGGCAAATAAGAAAATAATTGAGAAATATGTGAATTATAAAGCAAATAATAAGAGCAGAAGAAAGGTAAAGATGGCACCAGATTTACGTGGTTCGGTCAAAGAGACCTACATCCACGGGAGAAGAAAGAAAACTTGTTTATTCATGTCCTTGATGAGAGAACTACAAACTGACCACCTTACTAGTGGCGAAATGCCTTTAACAAAGCCTTGAAGCACTCAAAAGCATAGATGACTGCTTTGATCTGGTGTGAAAGAACCCTTAATGGCAGCAATGAAGAAAGAAAAAACCGATCCCAAACAAAATAGGAGCAGATCTTGCTAGAAGATGGCGATGGAGTTCTCCAATCTCTTCAGCTTTCTAATGCTCTCTCTCCATGCACCTACTACCCCCAAGAGGCACCTTTTTATAGAAGAAAATAGGGAACATGGTCCCTAAAATTCTGGCAAAAAAAATGGAGGGGCAGAAGTGGAGGAGTCAAAATAAATGCAGCAATTTTGGTGGAGTAATTGTAACTGTTGAGTCACAACAGTCATACCAAAAGACAATAGTTATTGTGGCTGTTGAATTCCTTAGCCACACCAAACGTCAACAATCCATGGTTTATCTTTAGAAAAAATACAAATTGGTTTTCTAAAGGCATTTAAAAGGTAAAGTAAAAAAGTCAAAAACTATATCTCTTTCATGTTTTAGCTTTTACCCTTTTTCCTTTACTTGCACACATACATGGCATATGCCCTTATATGAGTAAATGTAATTTTGCAGGATAGCATTTGGGATCCAACAGGCATCTTACCCTTCATTCTATGTGTTGGAATGGGGTTGTATTCAAATTTGATCCAATAAATTAAATGTTATGAATTAGGATCCATATGGTTCATGGGAATAGGGGTTTGGAATCAAAATCAGAATAGTCCAGCGGTTTGGTTGGGCGAAATGGGATTCTAATTCCCATTCTTGGTGGAATGACATTCTCCCATTTGAAAATCTCATTCTAAACGGCCAAAAAAAAAGATAAGCAACTTAAAACTCCCCAAACCCTATTTTTCTTTACTTGATACCAAGAATCAAAGTTTCAATACGATACGCTCCATATCAAGTGTATTGTATCGTATCTTTCGATTCCTGATACACCTGTTTATAGGTGTTTTTGGAAAACCATTTTTTAAAACAATATATATAATTATATTTAAAATTGAAATTTAAAACCAAAAAATATAAAAAAAAAAATGGAAGGTATCGTTGAAAGTATCAATACATAGAGGTGTATTGGTACTTTGAACCATGCCTAATACCAACCCTCCATGGGAGTCATACATATCTTATGGAATCCAATTCCAATTCACATAGGAGCCAAATAGGTAGGCGAAAAGATGATTCTGGTTCCAGTTCTTGGGGATTTCACTACTCATTCTAATTCCAATTCTAACTACAAACCAAACAGACCCACATATTGTTGAATTCAATCCAATTATGTTGTGTTTCAAAAAGTAATGAAGTGAGTAAACTCGATGATCATTTTGACATTTTAGAATTAAAACAAGACAACCAATTCTTTTAATATACTTTAGTTTCATTTGATTTTCTAATATATTCTATTAATAAACTTCTGCTATTAATATTTTAATCAAATAGATCTGTAATGCATTTGCAATTTGCCTTAATGGCCTTTGTCTGCAAGCTTTAGCATTGTAAATATATAAGGCTATGGTTTCATCTAATAAGTAGAGGTGATCATGAGCAAGGCTGGGCCCAAGGAAGTCTACTGAGATTGACCAAAACAGAATCTTCTCATATGAGTGGTCAAATTAGGGTATTTTGGATTGAAATTTGGCAAAGTAGGGTTTTTGGATAGTCTGAATTCAACGACAGGGTCAAATTGTGTTAAGCAGGCCTGGATTGGGCAAATGTGGAAAGGGATTAATTCGGTCAAAATAGATTTTTGAAACAGAATCTAGGTGCGATAAAGGGATAAACAAAGGTAGTTTTGGGTGAAAACTTCACAAGGTAAGGTTTTTGGACAGTCTAAGGTGATTGGTAGGGTTTGATCGGTCCAACTGAGCTTGGACCGAAGGGTAGTGGTTCGATCGATCTGAGGCCTCGAAATATAATCTTGGTGCAACGAAGGGGCAAACAAAGGCATTTTCGGCTGCAATTTTACAAGTGGGTATTTTAGGCCATCTGGGGTCTTGTGAAAATATCCAATTGGTATTGGAGGTTTAATATCGTAAGAATTTGGGTCAACTAGATGATTTTGAATAGAATCTTGGTTTAATGAAAGGGAAAATGGAGGAATCTAGAATTGAAACTTCATAAAAAGGTGTTTTGATGTATCCGAAGTGTGATGGTGTGATTTGATCGATTTAGAGGTGTTAAGATCAAGGGAATCTGGGTTCCGAGTGTTTAAGCTAATAAGAGGTGTCAGAATGGAATCTTGAGCTAAAATTTTATGGGTAGGTATTTTTAGAGGTCTTGATTTTAATGGTGGTGTTTGATCTGAGAGTAAAAGAGTAGATAGGAGTTGATCAGGGCCATCGGGTTGGTATCAGATGGATTTAATGATGGACTTCAAAGAGGTTGGATGGATCAAACACAAGAAAAATAGCATAGCAAAGCGCAATAAGCCATGGTGCAATCAAGAAATACATTTTCTACCAGAAATGCAATCAAAATCATTCTATGACATCATAAAAGTGTGCTAAGCCATGATGCAAATCCAAAAATCCATTGTATGCAAGGAAATCATCAAAAACTCATGATGTGCCACGATGCAAAGTTCAAAACATTTATAACAAGAAACAACATGTTAAGCTACGATGCAAATTGGAAAATCCATTGTCTGCCAAAAAATCAGCGAAATGTCACGATATTCCATGATGCAAAATTCAAAACTTTTATAACATGAAACCACACATTAAGCCGTAATGCAAAACACATTAAGCCGTGATGTGAAACGGAAAATCCATTGTATGTCGAGAAATCAACAAAATGTCATGATATGCAATGTTCAAAGTTTTATGATGCGAAAAAGTACACTAAACTGTGATACAAAATGGAAAATCTGTTGTATTCTGGGAATTAGCAAAATGTCATGATATGCCATGATGCAAGGTTTAAAATATTTATGACCAGGAAATACATGTTAAGCCATGATGCAAAACAGAAAATCCACTATATGATTGGAAATCAGCAAAATGTCACGATATGCCAAGATATAGAATTCAAAACTTTTATAACAAGAAACAACATATTAAGCCATGATGCAAAATGGAAAATCCACTATATGCCGAAAAATCAGCAAAATCTCATGATACGCAATGATGCAAGGTTACAACTCGAATTCATAAGTACTTGTTATGCTAAAATGCAAACCATACTTAACAAAGGAAGATGAAACTCTTTTGCTCTATAGATTGTAAAAAGAAATTTCTTTCTTAACTCTTTCAGTGCTTAGAATTAATATGGTTTTTACGTGGCTTTGTTATTTTCCACGCCATACCAATTATTCTCTACCCTACATTTTTCTTTCTTTTCTTTTTCTCTTTTTTTCTTCTCTTTTTTTTTTCTTTTATTCAATCAATAACAAAAATTTATCAAACACCATTTGGACATTCTTAGCTTTCTGAGATCCAAAAAGTATGTTTGTACAATTGATCCAAATGACACGTCCCAAGAAATTATCTCGCGTCCAAGGAGTAATCTGATTCTTTCATAGATTTTCCTGAAATGCCAGAGTGAGTGGAAACAAATATAGAGAAAAAAAAAAGCACAAATTGAAAGAGATAGGTAGTACTGAAAGTAAGCTCCTTAGGCAAAGCGAAACGAATCAAATTTGCTTAGGCCTACACTTCCAACTAAAATCTGGGTATTGAGGACCTTCTAAGAGCACTGATCATCCTGACTTCCAAAATGTTATTCTTGGGGTTGTTTCATGCACAAGTCGTTCTCTCTTTTTTTACCCTCTTTTGCCCCTAGTGCTTCGTGTGGAGGTTTTCACCAAGTCTGGGTGTCGCCTAATTGTTGCGCCATGGAGGCTTTCACTAGGTTTGGTTTTCATTCAGGCTGTCAAAATTGGATTTTGCCATGACCTGATGCTTGTACTCAAGGCACCCTTTCGGGTTTTCACTCGTCCTTTCAGATCATGCCTCATTTTGTAATTTCTCTCCATTCTCTCTACTCTCGTCATCACCAAAGGGGTGGGGAATGCTTTCAATGTCCTCAATATATATGCCATATGTCCCTTTGATCATGGAGGACGAAATTGGGAAACAATATAGATAACGAATTCTTCCTTTTTTTAGAGAAGGGAACATGATAGGATGGCAGATTGGCCTGATTACACTTGGATTTTTCACCTTGCTTTTCTTCTTTGGTGCTCTCCTTTATTTCGCTTTTCTTTCTTTACATCCTTTTCTTTTACCTTTCTCTCTTCCTTTTTTTTAACTTGTGTAGTTGCCCCATTTTTCTCTTTTTGGACAACAGATCACAAAGAAAAGGTAATTTCAAGACATCTTGATTCTCTACTTCATCATTCTAATTAGGTTTTGCAACAGTCTTTCCTCATCGAAATGGGTTTAAATTAAGAAAATTTAAAGCAGTGAACACACCTAGAATGATAATGGAAAAGAAGAATTCCATGTGCATTGCTTAGTCTAACCGCCATTATCTTTAATGTGTATCAGCTTCTAACTTCAGTCATTTATCATGCCTCTTGGGTGCTAAAGGTTATGAAGAATGCACCCCAAATTGTGTAGATGGTCTGCTGAAAGTATGTGGTGTCGTTGTTTCAAACATGCTTCATGCTTTCTTCCTTGATAATTTGTGCGACGTGGGGGTTTCTTGGACAAATACTATTATGGGTGGACCAAGGGACATGAGAAATGGTGGGGAATGAGTCTAGGACGTGAGTTAGGGAAGCTTGCAGCTAATAGGGAGGCTTGGAGCTGAAGGGGGTTATTCTCTAGGCTAATGGGGGTAGGGTTCTCTCCCTAAGCTAGACTATGTGTGTCTAGGTTAAGATGTGTGTATGCTTGACCTAGGGGGTTGGTCTTTTGGATGTGATGGAGGTTTTCTCAAGAGTTTAGATATGGGTTAGGGAAGCTTGGGGCTGCTTAGGATGTGAAGGGGGGGGGGGGTATTCTCTAGGTTAATGGGGGTAGAGTTCTCTCCCTTAACTAAATTGTGTGTGTTTAGAATGTGAGAAAGAGGGGTATTTAGAGATTTTTAAGAAGGGTTCTAGAAGGGAATGGAGGGCTGAGATAGGGAGTCTAGGAAGATCAATGGTTAACGTTTAAAGGGTTTATGGAGGGAGATTGATTGAGGGAAGGGGCTGTCAAGATAGCTTTGAGAGAGATCCTCTCAATCAATCAAGACAATAAGTGGAAGATTTCACCAATTTACCAAAATTGGACATTCCAAGTTTAAGTGATTGGCTTGATTGGTTGGTAGTTCCTACCTGGTCTAATCTTGGATTTTAAGATGGCTCTAGAGGCTGAGAGGAAGGATATAGTCGTGGGATGCCCTAGGTTTGAAGTTGTTGTGAAGAGGATTCCAAATAGAGGACCTAGATCGAATTTTGTTTTGGGTCTCAAGATGGAGGGGTTAATAGTGTCAGAATTGGATGATCTTAGTACCATTGGACTTGAAATTTCGAGATCTATCCATATATAAGGTTGGATTTCAGATTTCATATGGCATAGGGTTCAGGATAAAAAATTATCACTATCGGACGATCAGAACCGGTTTCGATTTGGGTCTTGAGATGAAGGGGTAAACGGTGTCAAATTTTGGTGATCTTGGTGTCATTAGATTTGGATTTTTGGGATTTATGTACCTATGGTTTTGGATGTCTAATTTGACCTGAGATAAGGTTCATGACCAAAATGACCCCAATTGGACAATTAGAATCAGTTTCGGCTTTGGGTCTTAGGATGAATGGGTAAACAGTGTCAGACTCGGGTAATCTTGATGTCTTTGGATTTGGATTTTCGGGATCTATGTACCTATGGCCTCAGATTTTTGATTTGATGTGAAGTGAGGTTCAAGATCAAAATGACTCTGATCGGATGATTGGAATCGATTTCAGCTTCGCGTGTTAAGATGAAGGGGTAAATGATATTGGATTTGAGTGATCTTGGTGTCATTGGATTCAAATTTTTGGGCTCTACGTGTCTATGGTCTTGGATCCTTGAGGCCCAAACTTTTGTAAAATTCCAAAAATACCCCCAGGTCGGCTGAGAGGTCAATTAAAACATGCTTGAAGCTCAAAGTGGTACAGAAAGACTAAAGGGTATAAAAATGGAGTGTCTACATATTGCCCCTCTTTTTTGGAGGATGATAACCTGAACAACAAAACTTGAGGAGACAACCCATTTTTGCGTAGAAATGCAATGGAATAACTGTCCCGTTTCACAAGAATGCTACTTCAAAAAACTTTTTCAGGACTAAAGTGTTGTTTGATTGAAGGAAGATGATTGGTTTTGATTGAAAATGATTCCCCTGGAATCTCCTATGGTACGCTCTCATAGTTGTATAGAACTCGTTTGGTTGTTGACAAAAGGATTGTCGTACGCAGGCCAATCCCCAAATCTTCCTAAAGGGGTTTTTGAAATGAAATCTCTCACCCACAACCTTTGTGTGGTTGTCTAGGACTACAGTCGTCCCTGCAACATAGGAATTGTAGAATCTCTCGTTGGCCAATTCCCTAAGATTTTTCAAGATACATGATTTGATGAATAAATGATGAAAAAGGAAAAATGGCATTTGTCAATGAGAAAACCTTTTTTGCAGAAAACTGCTGAATGTGGGAAAGTCATTCCAACTTATTTCCTTGTTAAGCACAACTAAAAGACATCCAATAGATTCTTACACCTAAACAATGCATGTTTAACAGGGGTAAGTCAATATGCATGCCTCTTTGGGCATTTGGCTTTAAAATCCAAAATATGCTTTGATGTTGGGAGTTGGGTCAGTCACCTAATATGAGGATTAGGGGCGTATAGGACTCAGAGCTCCCGTAGTGGATGCAAAGTGATGATGATAATGATGTTGATGATGAAGATGAAACGGTGTGATTGTAATAGAAGATGCTTGAGTTTCAATGTAAAAGATGAGACAATTGATGATTGCATACCAAGTGCTTACTTGTGTTAACTCTTGATGGTTCGTGTTAAAGTTGTTGACCATGCTGACATGCCTTGTATGATGGAGTAAATGGTGGTGATGGACTACATGAGATGTTAAGAACACAATTTTTTGTTTAGAGAAATGTGAATGCATGACTTGTTGAAAACATTTTTTTGTTTTTAGAGAACAATGTTTTTTTTGTTGGAACTTTCTTGCCTCAGAAGCACTGTTGGAGTTAGTGAACTATTATCAGCATGTTGCACACAAAGAATGGATCCAAAACTATTGACTTAGGATCTTAGCCACTTTTTCAAGATATAAATGTCACCAGATATGCCTAGGTCTAGGCCTTGTCATCAGATTGATCATTCATGATCTCCATTCATGATCTCCTCAATTTTGGATCTTGTAGCAAAGTTCAACATAAGTCACACTCTTGGATTAAATTTCCTTTATCCTCATATATGTGTAACTTGTATCATTTATCCTTTGTAAGATCATCTTGAAGGGATATGGACTTCATTACTCATGCCATTTATTTCGTTTATGTCTTTTCTTTTGCCTAAATGCTCTTTCAGGTTTTCATATAGTAGACTTATTTCTCCTTTTTTTTCTTCTGTTTTTTTTTTTGTCATATCTTTTGCCTAAGTTGCCCTTTTGGGTTTTCAACTCATCGGGCTAGGGAGATGTCCTTCCTTTGGAATGGATGCATCTAGAACAAGGGCCTAGACTACCTGCGTACCCAATGTGGGATTAAGCCAACGTATTTCATGGGGAAGTTCATTCTAATAATAGATGATTGGTAGCTTGTTAAGATTCAAATAGGACTTTGTTTGGGACAAAATGTGGTTTGGCATTTAGGGTAGGAAAGGGAGGGATAAAAAGTCTCAAAAATAGGGGACATAAGGTTGCATTGATGGTTTGCGGATTTGTGAAAAGGACAATGGGGTGTATGTGTTCAAGGGTCACCTTCTTGTTGAGAATTGTAGGGCCAATATTTTCTTTGAGTAAGGGTGTTTCTCAAAGTCGTAACACCTATCTCCTATGACTTGAGGCTTTCTTCGCCTAGGGGACCGAGGAGGACTTTTCCTTAAGATGAAATGTGGCTCAAGGATTGGGTGAAGAAAGGAATGGCTCGAATTGAATGTTGCACCGAAGAGCCTATTGAGGGGTTATGAGCAAACTGTATTACCTCACTTAAGTGATTGGATGGTTGGGGTCATGATGGATTATAACTTTGACTTAGATTTTGCTTAGATTTTTCTTCTCTTTCTTTGAATTTTTTTAGCTTTTTTTAGGAAATTTTTATCAAAACTAACTTTTTTCATGACCATGTTGCCCCTAGTTTGGATGGAGGTGGGTGAGTATTCCTCAAAAGAACCTTAGGGAAGGTGATAATATTTTTGGATTCTTTTTGGGTTTTTCTTTTTTCTTTTTTCTTTTTGAAAAATTTTGAGGTTTTAGAAAGGAAAGGCTAGGTCCAAAGTGGCTTGCAAGGGATTAAGATGTAATCATGGGTGGCTCAAGATAAATGTTGGGCCAAAGATGGCCTCCTCTTTTGTGGATCCCTCAGGTTTTTCATTGCCCCTTGCCTAAGACATAGATGGTTAACTCAAAGAATCATTGTCTCACTTTAACTTTTTTGGACTTTTTTCATGCTGCTTAAAGAGATTGAGAAGGTAAGCTATTCACTTGAGCAAAGGGTTTAGGGGTCAAATTTTATGGTTCATCAAAAAATGGCTAAGGTCCAATCATGGGTTGCAAATGGCCCAATGGGGTGACAATTAGCCAAAGGTGGCCTTTCTTTTGGTGAACCTTAATCAACTATTTTTCCCCTAATCTTAGAAGAGAAAGGGATGGAAAGGACATTTTCCATTTTTTCATTTTTTTGCTCTTTTTTGTTTTCTTTCTTTTTCTCTTTTTCTAGGCACTTTGTGCTTAAGAAGTCCATTCATATCTAAATTGATAACATGCTTGGCACATGTTGGATATGGCTCTACTGAAATGTCATGCCGAGGAGTTGCACTGAGAGTTGATGATGAGAGTAGAATTTATCACATTTTTATCCCAAAATATTTTCTTTCATACCTAATTAGTACTTAATTGGACTCATATCTCTTGTATTTCGGTTCAAGGCATGAAAAAAGGCATCAGGAGCAAAGAAAGGCAAAGCGGATGATTTTTCACAGTTTCGGCAGCGTTCAATAATCTGGGCCGAACTCGCGTATCCAAACTCTGATTGGACTGATTCAAGACCCACTGGAAAGATAAAAGAAGAAGCCACAACTTTTATGTTTTGGGCTTTTACAGATTCAGCCTGCATCGAAGACAAATCCGAGCCCGAAGTCGGGGAAAATTTGTAGGAAGGCCCAATCCGCAGCTGAAGCCCCACTTGCAGAAAAGCCAGGCTGAAACCCAATTCGCAGAGGAGGTCTAATACGAATCCAAGAACAAGAAACTGAGAAGAGTCCTTCCAGATCTAAATTCTTGATGTAATTTTAGAAAGATAAAGGGATTGAGTTCATTAGATAAAGAGATAAGAGTAGGATTAGAATAGGACTTTCTATTCTTGTAAGATAAACTTCAAGAGGAAGTAGGAGACCACTCCCTCCCCTTTAAGCTATATAAAGGAGGGGGCG
>NW_010729411.1:135777-170329 GCF_000365185.1 Nelumbo nucifera
TATGTGAATGAATCGAGAGAGGAATTCACATAATCGACTAAATAATTCATAGTGTGAATTGAATGATATATAGAGATATATATACATGATTCATCTGAATTTAATGGTTTTCTTGGACTTAATGCACTCCCATCTTGAGAGCTCTACTCGAGAGATCGAAAGGCTACCTGATGAGCATAGGTTTAGTATATCTCGAGAGAGAATATTAAATAACATTGGAAATACCTCAGCTTATGGGAATGACAAATAATCTTGGTTAATCGAACCCATCAATATTCATTACATTAGTTAGGTGGACCAAAAGCCCTAGTGATTTCATCCATTGCATATTCGGTTAATGATCACCTTTGTTTCTATTATCTTTCTCTAGTTTTTATTTTCAGTAGATCTTGCTCAAATCTGAAATTCGATTGTCCAGATAATTAGGGAAGATGGTGGTTCTAAAACTTATTTTATTAAATCCCCGTGGGAACGATATTTTTATACTACTTGATAACTAGTGCACTTGCTAGGGTTATATATTTATAGCTATCAGTTGATAGGCTGGCTTGTCATGTTGAGGATCTTACAATGTTGATTTGTCATGTTGATCAGACGTCTTGTCATGATGCGGATCATGGTGCCTTGTCATGCTAGTGACTTGCCTTGTTGTGGACTAGATTGATGATTGATGATATGCCAAGTGTTAATTAGATGATGAGTGTGCTAATGATAGGTGTTTTTTCCATGATGCAAACCAAGGTGCCTTATCATGTTGGGAAGTAATCTGATGACTTGTTTATTGACCTGATGATCAATGATGAATTCTCAAGAAATGATGATGCACTTTTGTCTTTGTCATGATTCCAACACTTTGCCAACTTTCCAGGTAGAGAGCCATGGGCTTTAGCTTTTCTATGATTAATTCGATCTTGAGTAGATAGTTTAGATTCCTATGTCAATAGGTTAAATCCTTCTCAATGTGCTTCAATGTCAATGAATTCCTTTGCTTGAACCTTGCTTCTAGAGATAATGAAAAGTCTTTTGGGGATTTTTGAACTTTTTAATTTTTTTGGTTATTGAGGGTTTTTTGTTTTTCTAGATTTTAAAAACTTTTTATTTTTTGTATTATGAAACTTTTTGTTTTTTTTTTTTGGTTTTTAAGAAAAATATTTGATTTTTTTTTTGAAAAACAAAGTAATGCTAATAAAAGCTTTCCCCTTTTGGAACATGGTAACTACCTGGACCAAAGACTAAGATAAAGAACTCCATTGTGGAATGCTTAGCAATACTTTTGCACTTTAGATCAATAATTGAGTCTGCAACATCAAAGATGGATGTGCTTTGAGGAATAGTTGAATCATTATATCCAATGGGGGTCCAGGTTGACTTAAATGCATGAGGGGTAAAGAAAAACAATGAAGAAATGCAAAAACAATATGAATATGAAAGTTATTGACTATACCACATAAAGGGATGAAAGTAAAGATGAGAAACAACCAACAAAAAAAAGGGATCATGCATTAGTTTGCATTGTGCTTGATTGTGAATGATGATGTATTTGTATTAGGTGATGCTAATTTGGTTGGATCATGATCTTCTATTTGATTGATAGTGTTTTCTTCCTGAAAAAAGTGCGAAGGCTCCAGACTTGGGCCTAAGTCAATAATGGGTCCTTAGTTGGACAACTTCATGCTTGAATAAAGAAAATCTTGTTGTAACCTTGTATTTGGGGTTAAGCCAGAGATGGGTTGAGGATTAGAACATGTTGGGTTAAGCAGTTGTGAAAAATTGTGAGGCCCTTTGATTGGGTCAAGGACAAACGTGGACTTAAGTCTAGCCTATGTGAAACCAGTGAATCAAGTTGTTGCAAAAAATTGTGAGGCCTTAGACTGGGGCCGAAATCAAATGTGGGCTCAAGACTAGCCCATGGTGGATCGGGAGAACTAAGTGATTGTGAGGAATTATGAGGCCCTTAGCTTAGGCCAATGTCAAATAGGGGCTTAAGACTAACCCACGGTGCATCAATGTTCAGATTACCCAGAGTTAGGTCAGGAAGCAAGTAACCTTGCTCAGGTAGTTGTAAAAAGCTTTGATCCAAAAGTTCTACCTTGATGTCTGTATTGTTGACAAGATTTGATTTGGTCCATCTTAGGAGAAGCTTGATTTACTTAATCTCTTGTAGGAGATTCGGGGTCAATTCTTCTGCACTTAGGTCATAGATGGGATTGAGATTGGGTCAATCTAAGTCTTTTCTAACCTATTGTCAGCACCCGATTTTTGCTCAGTCCATTGCCTGAACCCTTAACTCACCCCAAATTATGGTTTTTAAAAATGACCTAGAAACGGAACCGTTCTAGCCACCAGTTTTTGGGTCGATGGTTCGACCATCCGGTTCGAATGAATGGCCCATTCCGACAACAAAAATTAAAACAAAAAATAAAAACCGTTGAACAGGTCGATGGTTCAACCGCCCGAGTCAACGGGTTATTGACCGAGTCAACGTTTTTTGGCCAGGGACTAGATTTGGGGTAAACAAAACCAGTTGCCTAGATGATTCCTGAACTAAATAGTCCAACTGTCTAGGTCAACGGTGGTTCGAAAACCTTGTCCCAAATGCCTGATCAGACCCTTCTAATCTCTATGCAACACTCAAATACCTAAAAAACCGTAATTTTGCCCCAAAAGCCCTCAAATCCATCGTCAAATCTGCCTAATACCAATCCGATGGCCCCAATCAACCCTTATTTTTACCTTGACCCTCAAATCAAACACTACCTTCAAACCCAAGACCTCCCAAAACACTTGCCCATGAAATTTGAACTCAAGATTCCTCTGTTTACCTTTTCATCAAGCCAAGATTCCCTTTTAAGCCCTATCGTTAGCCTAAAACACCCACAACCCAGATCCACTTGATTCAAACACATCCAAACCGATCAAACCACACCATTAAACTCTAGATAGATAAAAAAAAAAGAAAAAAAAAACTGCCCATAAGGACTCAACCCCAAATTTCCCCATTTTCCCTTTCATCAAACCAAGATTTTATTCCAAAACATCCCGTTGACCCAAATTTTTATGATCTTAACCCCCCCTGAACTGATCAAACACCATCATTAGACTCTAGACACACCAAAACACCTGCCCATAAAATTTTAACCCAAAATTCCCCTATTTAACCTTTTATCAAACAAAGATTCCACTTTAACCCCTTTCGTACCCACAACCCATATCCACTTGATCCAAACACATCTAAACCAATCAAACATTGCCAATCACCCCAAAATTCCAGAAAACCCATACATATGAAATTTCAGCCCAAAACACCTCCATGTACCCTCAATCGTACCAAGATTCTATTTCAAGGCTCTACATTGACTGAATTCTAAATCCGCTTGATCCGGGCCCAGTTGGCCCAATCTAACCTTACCAATCCCCTCATACTACCCAAAAACCTTACCGTGTGAAGTTTCACCCAAAACTACCTTTGTTTGCCACTCGATCACGCACAGATTTTGTTTCAAGGCTTCAGATTAGTCAAATCAAGCACTTTCCAAATCTGCCCGATCCATTCCCATTTGGCCTAATTTGACCCCACTAGTCAACTCAGAATGTCCAAAACCACTCTCTAAGGTTAGGGCCACCTCAACCCTCTAATATTTGACTCAAAAATCCCTACAATTTAACCAAAAACCCAGTTTGACCCCCTTTAAACTTGATGTGGCCTAGTTTTTTAAAATTACCAAAACACCCCTAGATTTTCCAAATTTACAAAACTACCACTTAGCCCTAATATAAATAAAGACCTAGCTTTCTAATTAAGGGGAATTGATTGTTCACCCTCTTCTTGCTTCGAATGAAAATCAGTGGCGGCGAGAAGAAGCTCTCGACAGCAGTGGCGAACCAATAGCACCCCCTCCTGGCCAGTTTCTCTCTCTCTTTCTCCTTATTCCTTCCCTTCTTCTTCTTCTTCTTTTCACACTACCTTTGTAACTCAACCTAGCAACAGCAACCTCCCTCCATTGATCTCCAATCCCTCTCTCTCTCTCTCTTTCTCTCACTATCTTTCTCTTTCTCTCTCTCACTCTCTTCCTTCTTTCCCCTTTTTCTTCTTCCTCCTTCCATTTTTCTCTATTCTTTTCCTTCTCGTTCGCCATTGCAACTCTTAGTAGCGGCAATCTGCCTGGTGAATCCCTCCTTCGATCTTTCTTCCCTCATTCTCTCTCGTTTTCTTTTTTTTTTTCCTCTGACTTCTCCATCTTCACTATTCCATCTCTCTCTTCCATCAACCCAGAGAAACAATTAAAGTACCTTGTTCACCGTCATCCATTGGTCGGTACACAGTTGTGACTGAAAACCCTTCTTGTCATCTCAGTCCATTTCTTCCCCTCTTGAATTCTCAAATGATCATAGGTCCCTCTCTTTTGAGTCTTCACCGCGTCAAAGGAAGTCACAGGTCCCTCTCTTCTATTCATTATTCTAGATGGACTAAAGCTAATAGAATTTGAATTTTAATCAAATTATAGTTTCTTTGTGCTTCGGTCGTTTTAATATAAATTAGTAATTGTTTGGTTCTAGTGAGGTAAATTATATTCTTGTTTGTTGTTAGCATGGTTTCATTTGATTAAATAATGGTTACTGTACATGTTTAGGATTACCATGTGGGCCCCACCTATTAGACCCAAGAGAGGGGTGCCTAACCTCTTCCCTCTCCCATCTGATTCTTACCCATATTGGTTTAGTCGGTGCCTCGGACTTTGGAGTAACTATTGAACCCATGATTTTCAAACCACCATTGACCTGGACGGTTAGATCGTTTGGCCCAGGAATGTCCAAGAAACCAATTCCATTTTACCCCAAACCTGGTCCCTGGCCAAAAACCGTTGAATCAATCAATGACATGTTGACCCGAGCGGTCAACTTGTCGATCCATTCAATGATTTTTGGCTATTTTATTTTTAATTATTTTTTTTTTATCAGAACTGGTCATTCGTTCAAATTGGATAGTCAAACTGTCAACCCGGAAACAGGTGGCCAGAATGGTTCCATTTCTAGGTCATTTTTTAAAACCATGATTGAACCAAAATGTTTTTGAAATTCATTCCCAGAGGTCCCATCACATCCATTTCCTAAACTGATGAGTGATGACTCCATTTGTAGCCCAAATAAGCCGATTTCCGACGCTCACAGACTAACAACTCCATTGGGGAGTTCTTGGACCATAGGTGTGGCCCATTGGCCCATTTGGCTTGATTGCCTTTTCTTGTATATATGCATGCTTCATTGTTGCTTTTGTTTGTTAGAATAATAACTACTTATTTCTTGATGATTATTAGTTAGTTATTTAGTGCTTTATATCTGTTATTGCTTATCTGCTCACTTACACTCTACACACACCATTTTGCATTAGTTTTAGCATGCCACGTCCTATTAGGAAGGGTCCTAGATGGCAAGTCATTGGGGCATTGGTTCCAACAGTCACACCGAATGCCCAAAATGGTCACCAACCAAAGAAGCCCATTTGTCCAATGGGTGGAGGTTTGAAGACTGGCAACCTCGTTGGAACCTTGAATCTGGGTGCCAAACCCTCCTCTCATGCATCACATTCCACATAGTACACATGTGTCAGCCTATCATTTAGGATGTTAGCCACCTAGCTTGTTTTGCTTGCATACCCCTTGTGGGGCCCACATCAAAATTAAAAAATATCAAAATATAAAATTAAAACAAAAAATAGATAAAATGTCAAGGGTCCAATAAAACTAAAATAGAAATAAAACAATAGGATAATATATATAAATAAAAAAATGATAAAATCAAAGATTTAAGAAAAACATAAAAGAAGAAAAAGGAAAAATTTTAAAAGAAAAGGATAGGAAGTTTAGCCACAAATACACATACAAGAAAATAAAAAAAATTAAAATTAGAAATTTAGAAAATTCCCAAAAAAAGGTTTTAAATCAAGTAAAGAGTAATATATATATATATATATAAAATCCAAAAAATCAAAAAAAAATTTAAAGAAGAAATTTTTATAAAATTAATAATAAAAAGAGAAATTAGAAAAATCAGCAAAATAGAAATACAAAAAACAAAAAAAAAACACAAAAAAGAAAAGAGAAAGGAATAGAAATAAAAAAAGAAAAGAAAATAGGAAAAGAGAAAATGAAGGAAAAAATAATGAATAGAAAAAAAAAAAGACAACAACAACAAAATCATGCAAGTAAGAAAAATTCTATATATTTCTTTTGGATAATTAAGAATTAATCATGGCAAAAATATATAAAGAATAAAAAAATCAAATATTCAAAAAAGGAAAAAAAACTATAGTGCATATTCATAACAAATAAAAAAATATAAAATAGAATAATAAAAATCTAAAAACTAATTAAAAAGAAGAAAAATGAAAAAAGAAAAAACAAATCATTTAAATGGGAAAGATTAACTATATTTACTTTGGAAAATTAATTATAGCAAAAGTAAAAAAGATCAATCAAAATTAATTAAAAAATCAAAAAAAAAATCAAGTTTTGGGAATTTGGGAATTTTAGAAAATTTGGGATTTTTGCAAAAAAAAAAACAATTTATGTTTTCTTGGTGACTTGTTGTCCAATGGGGATGAGATTCTTAGGGTCAGGAGACCAATGTACGGTGTGGGAAGGTGTTAGGCACCCCACATGTGCCTGGTTAAACCGGCCTATACTTCACCAATGCTCCAAGGAATGTTTTATAATTTTGGGGCGTAGAAATAAAACACACACTAAACTAAACAATTAAAATTTATAAAGAAAAGAGGGAGTTCTGAGCATTCAATCACTTTACTAATTATTTGCAAAAAGAACTGAAAATTATAACTAATGAGTGGCTAATGGATGAAACCTATTACATGTCATTGAGATATGAAAAGTTAAATGCAAAATCTATAAATTAGCAAAAGGCTATACATGACTAATAGTGCTAGGACTAAAGCAACTACGTCCATTCTATATGACTCAAGACAAATTGATTGACTAATGGCCATATTTGTAGTAATTAAGTAAGAAGGTAATGATAAGTATTATGTTAACGCTAAAGAGGACAAATTAAATGAGAGATGTGAGTTGATTAACAATGATGAGGAAGAAAATGGTACAAAATCTAAAGTTTCTAACTTATTAAACTCAAGATGCACATAATATCCAAAACAAAAATGTGCTATGAAACATACTGGCATGGGCTGATTTCACTCGACCGAAAATTGAAAAAAAAAAAACAAAGGATCAAGAAAGAAAAACAGAATATGATGGAGCTTACTAGTAAAGATTGAAATCAAAATAAAAAGTAAAAGATACTAATAGTCACGGAGACAATCTGAATAGTTTAAGAAAAAATGATGAAAACAATGAACGATTTATGTAATTCTAACAATGATTTTTTCTTCTTTCTTTTTAATGTAAAGGAATACTAACTAATCTATGTTCGTAAAAAATAAAAATAAAAAAAAAATAAAAGATAAATAGGAAATCACTGGAGAACATCAACGAGAGAAAAAACAAGGGAAATAATGACCATAGAATACCTCTTAGATGACCCATACAAGGCAGAAATTATCTCTCTTTTTTTTTTCATGAAAAAAGGTGAGCTATACAAGCCTCGGGGTAGCTCTTCCCCTTACATCTGCTTCACAAATAAAATTAAAATTATAAGACCTAAACTCATCACTTCCCTCTTGATTATTAAGAGCTTTACGAGCTAACCAATCAGCCAACTGATTTGCTTCCTGATACATATGCTTGAATCTGATATTAAGGTTAAAAAACTCAACAAGGTTTTGACATTCCTTAATGATACTAGATAATCTCCACGGGGGTGAAACACAACCATTGAGACAATCTATAACCAATTTAGAGTCTCCTTCGATGGTGACTTGATGGTCCCTGAAGTTAATCGTGATGTTGATAGCCTCCCATGCAGCCCACGCTTCCGCAAGGTTGTTGATCATCGTGGTACCAATTCCAATCGCTTTGGTCTTGAGTGCATAACCATGATGGTTCTTAGCAATACACCCAATGGCACAGTTGCCACTAATCGAGCATGAAGCATCAAAGTCAATTTTGATGCAATCAGATTTAGGGTTATATCACTTAACAAGATTTAAACTTTCACTGCTAATGTTACCCATGCAAGAAGAAACATCTCTAACTTCATTCCAGTAAGCAAAAGCCCTGCCAATGATAATCTCGGCATTACTGAAACCTCCTTTAGAACATTAACTATTTCTATCTTCCAAATGAACCAAGAAGCACAAGCAAATTTTTCTCTCAGGAACTTATCCCTGTAATATCCATTTGGCTTGTTAAGTAAAGACCACCACTATCTGGCCGACGAGAAAGAGTTCCTAGGAATTAAAAATTCCTCATCTAGACTACTCTATATTTGTTTAGAGTTTTCACAGCTAATAAACAAGTGTCACAGTCCTCTACCTCCCCACAAAAGACGCAAGCTGGATCAATCCCAAGACCCCTAGCTATAAGATTATTTTTTTGTGAGAAGTCTATTATTTAATAAGAGATAGAGAAAAATTTTAATTTTGGGGGGGAGCATGAGCTTCCAAAAATTAATTTGATAGTTGGCAATATTAAACTCACCACCAATAAACTGACACTCCTCTTCATAAGTTGTTTTTACCGAGAAGTAACCATCTGGGGTGAATTTCCAAACTCTTTCATCTTCATAGTCCCCATGGGGAATTAATATAGGCTAGATACGCTGCCAAGCCTAGTAAGTGGTAATAGACTTAATAAGATCATCTTTCCATACTCTCCTTTCAAGGTCCATTACCCCACTAACCGTCAAATCCATGTCAATCAAATCTCTCCTATTATTAAATTCAATCAGAGGCCCATTACCAACCCATGAATCCATTCAGAAATTTACATTCTTTCCATTGCCGATTCTCCACATAGAACCCCTTTTAATAAGCTCTCTTGAAGTCAAAATGCCTCTCCAAGTCCAAGAAGAGCTATTCTTGTTTTTTTTTTTTTTTTTTGCATCCCATAAATTGTTGTTATTAAGTTATTTAGTAGTCACAACCTTGACCCAAAGATTGTCATGGCAAGTTAAAATTTTCCACCCCAATTTAGAAAGAAGGGCCTTATTCAGCCATTTGAGATTCCTCAAACCTAATCCACCCCATTTTTTGGGTGAGCAAACCCTGCTCCACCTGACAAGATGAATGGGGTTTTGGCTCCTTGCATTCGACCAAATAAAGTCCCTTTGGTCTTTTTCTAATTCAGCAATCACACTACTTGGAATTCTGAAAGCTTGCATAACAAATTGAGGAACCATTGAAGCAGAAACTCTCTCTCTTTTATGCAGCAACCTTCACGCTTCTACTCATTTACCTCATTCATGACTGCAACACTTATCACCGACTCCTTTAGAATCCACTATCTCAAGATGATCTTCTAGGCATTTTAGAAAAAAATGGCAGTGGTTATGTAGCCCAAGGTGGGGGAAAACACTATTGGGTTGTGTATTCTTTATTGCAGGAGAATGAGTGGGGAAGGCCTTGGACGTGAGTGGATGAAGGGTTGAAGTTGCTTGGGACATGGAGGGGGTAATATTTAGGCTAATTGGGGTAGAGCTCTCTCCCTCTAGGTTAGGTTGTGTGTCTAGAATGTGAGAAAGGGGTGGTATTTATAAATTTTTAGGGAGGGTTTTATATAGAAGGGAATGAAGGGCTGAGATTGGGAGACAAGAAAGATCAAAGGCTGAAGTTTAAAAGGGTTTTGGAAGGAGATTGATTGAGATAATGGGCTGTCAAGACAGCTTTGGGAGAGATTCTCTCAATCAATCAAGACAAAGAGTGGGAGATTTTACCAATTTACCTAAATTGGACATTCCAAGTTTAGATGATTGGCTTGATTGATTGGAGGCTCCTATCTGGTCATATCTTAGACTTTAGGATGGTTATAGAAGCTGGGAAAAAGGTTTGGTTGTGGGATTCCCTGGGCTCGAAGTTGTAGTGAAGGGGATTCCAAACGGAAGGCCCATATTGAGTCTAATGTCATGTCTCAAAATGGAGAGGTTAACGATGTCGGAATTGAACGATGTTGTTACCATTGGACTCAGAATTTCGATTTCCATCCATCTAAAAGGTTAGATTTCAGATTTCATGAAGTATAGGGTTCAGGATCAAAGATGATTCTGATCGGACGATCGGAATCGGTTCCAGCTTTGGGTCTTGAGATGAAGGGGTAAACGATGTTGGATTTGGGTGATCTTGGTGTTGTTCGACTTGGATTTTTGGGATCTACGTACCTATGGTGTTGGATTTCTGATTTAATGTGAAATGAGGTTCATGATCAAAATGACTCTAATCAGATGATTAGAATCAATTCTGGCTTCGACTCTTAAGATGAAGGGATAAATGGTGTTGGATTTGGTTGATCTTGATGTCGTTGGATTTGGATTTTTTTGCTCTACATTTTGGATTTATGATTTGATGTGAAATGAGGTTCAGGATCAAAATGATCTTGATCAGACAATCGAAATCGGTTTTGGCTTCGGGTGTTAAGATGAAGGGGTAAACATTGTTGGATTTGGGTGATCTTAGTGTTGTTGGATTTTTTTTGTCTCTACGTGCCTGTGGTTTTGGATTTTCTAATCTGGTGTGAAATGATGTTCAGGGTCAAAATGACTCTGATCGAACAATCGAAATCGATTTTGGCTTTGGGTCTAAAGATGAAGGGGTAAACGGTGTCGGATTTGGGTGATCTTGACGTCATCGGGTTTAGAATTTTAGGCTCTACATACTTATGATCTTGGATCCTTGAGGCCTCAACTTTTATAAAACTCCAAAAATACCCTTGGGTCGGTTGAAAGGTTAGTTGAAGTATGTTTGAAGCTCAAAGTGCTATAGAAAGACTGAAAAGCACAAAAATGGGGTGTCTACATATATAATATATCAGTTAGAAATAAAAAATTACAAATATATGGAAAATAAAAAATCAAATAAGAAATTCAAAAAATAGTAAAAACAAAAATGCAAAAAAAAAAGAAAAAGGAATAGAAATGGAAGAAAGGAGAAAAGAAAAAGAAAGAAAAGTTTCAAATTTCAAATTTCAAAAATTATAGCATAAATTAAATATCAAAAATTAAAATAAAAATTATTAAAAAAATTCAAAGTTCAAAATCAAAAATAAAAAAGCAAAAAAGTTTAGCTCAAATCAATCAAAGATTCAAAATCAAAAAAGAAAAAGATCATAAATAAGTAATAATTAAATAGTAAAAAATCCAAAAGTAAAAAAAGTAAAAAAAAATGATGAAAAATGAATGAAAGAGAAGAAAGAGAAACAACAAGAAGAAGAAAGTTGAAACATATAACCATTAAAAGGGGAATTAAAAAAGGGATAAAAAAAGGGGAAAGAAAAAGACAGAAAAATAAAAGAATAAAAATTAAAAAAAATAGAAGATAAGGGGAATATTAGGGAAATAACAGTAAAATAAAATAAGGTAAAGGATAAAAATAAAAATAAACAAAGAAATCAAGGTTAAAAGGTGCAAAATCTTAAAAAATAAATAAATAAAAATAAAAATTCAAAAAAAAATTATCAAAACAAAAAAAACAAAATCAAAATTTTCAAAAGATAATAATAAAAATTCAAAGAGAGAGAATGTAAGCAAAAGCATAATAAAGAAAGAACCAGCTGCTAACTAAGTTATATTGACAGGAGAGCGCCATTGGTCATCATAAACTTCTGGCCCGTCATGTAGTAACCCGATCGGTTTCCCGAGCCATGGAAAAATACTTAGTTAAGAATGATCCTACAACCGCCTCCTCATCTATAGGTTTGTTTGTTTCGGCGGACCCAAACATATCAGCTTTAGTTCTATACACTGAATACCTCAAACTCTGAGAACAATTAAAAGATGCAATAGCTCAGTTCATGGCCTTCCGTGAAGAGCATACCCGATCAATACCACCTCCTTCTTCCTCAACAAATCAAAGCGCTCGACCACCAATATTAGGAACCTCTCCTGCTTTCACACCTCCAAACACATCAACCACTTTCCCATTTTTCGCATCTACTTCATTCCCCATATCTGCCACACATAATACTACCTTTACACCCTCTCCTTTTGTATTCACTGCTTCATCACACCAACCTCCACCTTAGCTTGCCTTTAGCTTTGCAGAACAGTCCTACTGCCAACCTCCCCCCAATCGGCCTTTAACTTTGTAGAATAGTCCTGCTACCAACCTCCACATCAACCAACCTTCAGCTTTCCAGGGCAATCCTATACACGGCCCTCTCCAACCCTTTTCAATGAAGATGATCCCAAGTTCACTATGCCACCTCCCCTATTCCAAACCTCCCTCAAGGATCATGTGGAGAGATTGAAAGAAGAGATGAGGAAAGTGAAGGGAGTACGTAATTTGGGAATCACAAATTTTAAGGAGTTATGCTTATACCCGAAAGCCAAGTTGCCCGAGTAGTTCAAGATGCTTGATTTTGAGAAATATGATGGAAAAGGCTGTCCTAAACACACTTAAAAGTTTTATATGGGGATATGTTTCAATATGGGTCTGATGAAAAGCTGTTAATCCAAATATTCCAAAAGAACCTAACTGGCAGTGCTAGAATGTGGTTTGCCAATCTTGAGGAAGAGAAAGAAATCATGGAAATGATTATCTGAAGCATTCTTAGACTACTTTTCCTACAACATGGAACTAGTGCCAGATCGAGCAGATCTCCATGACTCAGAATCCTGGGGAATCTTTCTTAGATTATGCTTATAAGTGGCATGAAATGGTATCCAAATTACGACACCCCATGCCCAAGGAAGAAATGGTTAGGCTTTTTATCAAGACCTTGAAAGATCCCTACCATACTTTATTGGTTGCACAATCGTTTAAGGACTTCAGCGAAGTAGTAAAAGGAGTAGTTAGAATTGAAGAATTTCTTAGGCATGGCCGGATTAATCCATTGATGATTGGGGTAGGGGCAACCACCTCTGAGCCAAAGAAGTCAGGAACCAAGGGCGCAACAAGCGGCACCCCCTCCTAGCCAGTCTCTCTCTTTCTCTCTCTTCATTCTTTCCCCCTTCTTCTTCTTCCTCCTCCTGTTTTTATCTATTTTTTCCTTCTCGTTCACTGCTGCAACTCTTAGTAGCAGCGATCTACCCAGTGAATCCCTCCTCCGATCTCTCTTCCCTCATTCTCTCTTCCATTTTCTTGTTTCCTCTAACTTCTCCATCTTCACCGTTCCATCTCTCTCTTCCATCAACCTAGAGAAACAATCAAAGTGCCCTATTCACCGTCATCTATTGGTCAGTACAGTTATGACTGAACAGCGACGGCAGCAATTTTTATTTCCTCCAATCTCTACTCCAGCAGACCCTTCTCGTCATCTTAGTCCATTTCTTCCCCTCTCAAATTCTCAAATGATCACGGGTCCCTCTCTTCTCAGTTTTTGCAGCATCGAAGGAAGTCGCAATAGAAGCCACCTGAAACATCTTCCTCTCTCGACAATATGTTAGTGAGACCACTAGTCATCACTACTGTCCAAGAATGAAAATCTAAGTGCATAGTCTCCCTTGTTGCAATACCTCACGGTGAGCCAGAATACAATTGAGATTGATCTCTTATTACTCCCTAGCGATTGTTTCTCTCCAAAAGACAAAGAATCCAAACTTAGTCAGCTCACATCTCCCAATTGCAATATCATTTTTTGTCGAAATTATACATTCGAGTAAGTTCCCTCATCACCCTTATGTAGTTACTCTACTTTTTTTAGTTTATTTCTCTTTTAGCTTAAGAACATTTGGGATCTAAGGAGAGGGAGAGCTGACAGAGTCAGTGATGAAGTCTGTAAATGATTTAGTCCTCCTCACTTGGCCTCTTAAGGACTTAGGCTGCTTGGGCCCTCCACCTAAATATAAAGTCTGTGAATGATTCTTCTGGCCCTTGCTTGACCAATTCTAGTTTACGCTTTGACAATAGGACGTCTATGTTATACGAGTAGTAATTCCCAAATGCGTCAACTAGACTTGGCCAAGTCTTCACTAGGCTATGGTTGGTGTTCATTAACCAAGTTGCAACAGGTCCAGTTAGGCTCCTTAAGAATGATTGGGCTAGAAGCTCATCAATTAAGCCCATGGGCCTTAGTATTTGTTGATACATTCTGATGTGGGCCCTTGAGCACCCTGTCCCATTGTATTTATCCATATTAGGCCACTTAGAGCCTAGGGGTAGCCTATGTCCAATAGTCAAGTCCAAGTTTGCTAAGTCTAGGTTGTTGCCTTGCAACTTGCTAAACCTTTGCTCTTTCTAGTCTAACCGTTGGTCCAACTTTGGGTCAATTGGGGTCATGGACAAGAATGTTGCCCCTTGCATGGAATTTTGGGCTAGTGGATGTGTTAGAGTAAAGGACTATGGTGTTTGGGTTTGGATTGGTTGGGCTATTGTTTCCCCTTGCATAGGGACTTGGGCTTTATTGAATTGAGCTTGGATTGACTAGACTACCACTAGTAAGGGTTGGATTAGGTAAGAGTACCCTCGGATGGGTTGCATTGGAACTGTGGACCATGATACTTGGGCCTGCCCTAGATGGCCTTGATTGGGCTAAACTGGAATAGATGGGGCTTGTGAAGGTTATACTTAACTGTATTACCCTTGCTTGGGCTGAGTTGCATGGTTAAGGTCCATGAAGTTTGGACTTGGATGTGTTGCCCTTGGTTTGGCTGAACTGAGGTCCATGATGGTTGAGCTTGTATAGTTTGCCCCTGGTTGTGCTGAACTAGCATAGATGTAGCCCACGATGGTTGAGCATGGTTGTATTGACCTTGGTTTGGCTAGATTGACATAGATGAGGCCCATGAAGGTTGGGCTTGAGTGATTTGCCCCTGGTTGGGAAAAATTGACAAGCATGAGGATCATGAAGTTTGGGCTTAGTTGTATAGCCCTTAGTTGGGTTGGACTGGCATAGATGTGGTCCATGATAGTTGGGCCTAAGTGCTTTGCCGCTGGTTGGGATGGGCTTGGTCATTGGGTCAAAGCTCTCTAACTTGACTCTTGAACAAATCTATTTAAGTTTGGTATTGATCTGTTTGGTTCTAGTACATCTATTCGATAATCCTTATATATTGGGAGAAGTTCATACTTGGGTTAGGTTGACCTTGGGTTATAGCATGGGTTTTAGTTGTACAAGCTTTTATTTAAAAGAAAGGAAAGAATTGTACCTGAGTGGACCCACAATTGCTCCTACCCACTTGTTTAAGAAAAGACAAAAACAAGAATACAAATGCAAACAAATGAACAGATACAAGACAAGAATATTAATGCAATCAAAAGGCAAATGTAAAAAAGGTACCAATGCATTAAAATGCCTAGTTGGGACTCCTAAGGGTAATTGCTAGGGTTCTACATGCAAGGCTTGGCTTTGTTTCTATAGGCTCCTAAGGGATGTAGGGGAACCTCAATCGGGTCAGACTGCCCATATAAAGACAAGTCTTGGGCACGTTGTTGAAGCCTCACCTCGTCTATCTAGAACCACCAACCTTATTCAATCAGTGTTTGGATATACCGGAGGTAAGAAAGAAGGGTCCTCTTTCTAGGATGGTTAACCATAAGCAATCATACCAGGGACCGCCTATAGTCGAGCAAGAAGGACAAAATGCAATGCAACATGAGTGATGTGTGCAGGTCCAAATTAACTAAATATCCTTGGAACTCTATTTTTTGAGTTTGGTTCTCCTAGAAAATCCCTAGTGGAATTGCCATCTATGGCTGCCCAACCCGGATGGGGACAAAAAAAGGAATTTGGATTGGAGTCGCCACCTAAATTTTTAGGAAATGGGAATTTAGGAAAATCCAAGATTTTTCAAGAAAAAGAAAAGTTTTCTTGGTGACTCGTTGCCCAATAGGGATGATATTCTTAGGGTTCGGGAACCAAGGTACAATGTGGAAAGGTGTTAGGCACCCCACACACGCCCAATTAAATCAGCCTCTACTTTGCCAAAATTCTAAGGAAAATTTAATAATCTTGGGAATTAAAAGAGAACACACACATTGGAACTAAGAAAACATAAACAATAAAAATGCACAAAAAGTATAAGTCACTAAAAAAAATAATGTCAAGAGAAGGGAAAATGATTTAGTGATTAAGGTATGTAAGTTGTGTCTACACGGAATTAAGAAAACAGAAATTAATGAAATCTTATTGGAAAGAAATGCAAATGTACTCTAGAATGCAAGAATAGAAAAAGTGACAATTAACACTTAGGGGGATACTTGTGCTGAATGGCTTGCTAACTAGAAAAACTAATGGACAATTAGACCATGAAAAAGTTGAATGATTTTGACTGATACTTAAGAGTTCCTACCTAATTTAATGTTTATGCATGAGCAGTGAAGAAATCTACGACTTAAAGTACTAAAACACATGCTAATTGTGATGTTTATTGGCATGAGGGGTTAAATAATAACTAATCAATCCCATAGATAATGTGAAGGTGAGAAGACTGAACCAGCTAAAACAATGGACTAAGGGAGAAGAAAGTACACAAACGATGGATATATTCATTGGATTAGGTATTTAAGCAATAGCCTAGACCAATATTTGGAGTCCACTCACATCAATCCCATTGCATACTGAAAATGTAAACGTTGATAGGGGCAATTATGCAATGAGTTTTGAATAAAAAGAATAACCACAATGCATGCTGAACTAAAAGGACAAAGGAAGAAAGAAAAAACTAAAAAAAAAAATAACTAGAAAAGAATGGACGGGTTGAAAGAGTTGGATTAGATGTCTAATGAAACAAGCTAAATAACTAAATAATTAAATAAACTTGGACCATATGCATGAAAGGCATTACTCTAAAATTTAAAACAGAAAAGGGGAAATGGGATTTAGGTTAAAACATATTCAATGCCAAGTATAGATGAGAGTGATGTTGATGCTAAGGATAGATGTGTTAAAATTCTAAATTGGGTTAAATGATTAAAACAAAGAAAAGAAAATGAATGCATGCACACAGTCATTGAATTTGAATATTGATGAATAGCTACAAGACAAAGTAGAAGTTAGAAATGAAACGGATAAAGAAGAGTGAGGGAAATCAGACGCAATACACGAATTTATTGTCTCCGGACAGCTAATAGGCTAGTTCTACTATGACAATGGAAAGTAAGAACCCCATGCGCATTGCTTAATCCAGCGGCCATTATCTTTAATGTGTATAACTTCTAACTTCAGTCATTTACCGTGCCTCTTGGGTGCTAAAGTTTATGAAGATTGTGCCCCAAATTGTGTAGATGATCTGCTGAAAGTATGTGATGTCATTTCAAACATGCTTCATGCTTTCTTCTTTGATAATTTGCGCGACATGGGGCTTTCTTAGATGGATACTATTATGGGTGGACCCAAGAGACATGAAAGATGGTGGGGAGTGAGTTTAGGACGTGGGTTAGGGAAGCTTACAGTTGGTAGGGAAGCTTGGGAGTTGAAGGGGGTTATTTTCTAGGCTAATGGGGGTAGGGTTTTCTCCCTAAGCTAGACTTTGTGTGTGTGTGTGTCTAGGTTAGGATGTGTGTAGGCTTGACCTAGGGGGATTCTTTGGATGTAATGGAAGTTTTCTCTTGAGTTTGAAAGCGGGTTAGGGAAGTTTGGGGCTGGTTGGGACGTGAAGGGGGGAGTTTTCTCTCGCTTAATGGGAGTAGAGTTCTCTCACTCAGCTATATTGTGTGTCTAAAATGTGACAAAGGGGGGGTATTTATAGATTTTTTAGAAGGGTTCTAGAAGAGAATGGAGGGATGAGATAGAGAGCCTAGAAAGATCAATGGTTGAGGTTTAAAGGGTTTTTGGAGGGAAATTGATTTAGGGAAGGGGCTGTCAAGACAGTTTTGAGAGAGATCCTCTCAACCAATCAAGACAATAAGTGGAAGATTTCATCAATTTACCTAAATTGGACATTCCAAGTTTAGGTGATTGGATTGACTGATTGGGGGCTCCTACCTGGTCAAATCTTGGATTTTAAGATGGTTTTAGAGGTTGAGATGAAGGATATGGCCATGGGATGCCCTAGGTTCGAAGTTGTTGTGAAGAGGATTCCAAATAGAGGGTACAGATCGAATCTACTTTCGGGTCTCAAGATGGAAGGGTTAACGGTGTCAAAATTGGATGATCTTGGTACCATTGGACTTGGAATTTTGATATCTGTCATCTATAAGATTGGATTTCAAATTTCATGTGGCATAGGGTTCAGGATCAAAAATGATCCCGATTGGACGATCGGAATTAGTTTCGATTTTGGGTCTTGAGATGAAGGGGTAAACGGTGTCGGATTTGGGTGATCTTAGTGTTGTCAGACTTGGATTTTTGGGTTTTACTACCTATGGTGTTGGATTTCTGATTAGACGTGAAATGAGGTTCATGATCAAAATGACTCCGATCGGATGATCGGAATTGGTTCCGGCTTCGGGTTTTAAGATGAAGGGATAAATAATGTCAGATTCGGGTGATCTTGGTGTTGTTGGATTTGAATTTTTTGAGATCTAAGTACCTATGGTTTTTTATGTCTGATTTGACGTGAGATGAGGTTTATGATCAAAATGACCCTAATCGGATGATTGAAATCGGTTTCAACTTTGGGTCTTAAGATGAATGGGTAAATAGTGTCAAACTTGGGTGATCTTGGTGTCTTTGGATTTGGATTTTTGAGTTCTACGTATCTATGGTCTCGGATTTCTGATTTGATGTAAAATGAGGTTCATGATCAAAATGACTCCAATCGAACGATCAAAATCGATTTCGGCTTTGGGTGTTAAGATGAATGGATAAATGATATTGGATTTGGATGATAATGGTGTCATTGGATTCAAATTTTTGGGCTCTACATAGATATGGTCTTAGAAGTAAAAGTGATTTTCTCTAATTCCATCTATCAAAGGTACACCTCTTCATAGGTGGGTATACTCGTTGGCAACAACATGGCAAATTCTCTTTTGCTAGTAATTCAGTGTTGTTCAAACCGCTTTTTCATATTCTGTCAGATCCTTTGGAAGTCGAATGTTTCTTCTGATATATCATCTAAGATTGGGACAAACTGTTCCAAACCGGCGAAAAAATCGCAATGGCACGTAAGTAAGGAGTAGTCCCCAATAGTCCTGCCCACACCAAACGATGTCGATATTTTGAAGCCAACCTTAGTTGCTCACAACCATGTTGTAGGGATTAACCAGTGTGGATGATATCAAATACACAATACCGAATCCACTTTAATTAACCGTTGAACTTCGTCAAAAAAGGCAAATGCAAGATTAGCCAAAGCTTGTGTAGCACATGTAAGGATACTTGAAATGGCCAACTTCTTTTAATATGCGATAGAGATAGACTCCTCAATATTTGTGCCAACGCCAACATCATGGGTACCAACTGTACCATAGTGGGTTCCTTCCCAAATGGTTGGAACTGCTTCAATATATTTGCGACCACAAAATGGAAAACTAATTCAGCACATTTTTGCCGTGTGTTGGAAATATTTCTTAATGATGATATCATCATTTCGGATATTATCATGGAGGAATATTTTAAATACACGGCGAAGATGTATTATGAGACGTGTAGAGGCAGTCTTGTAGAGGGTTGATTTGAATTCCGCAAAATATCCTCGTTAATCTATTGGCTAGTGATTGCCATCAGCAAAAATGCAATTAAATTTTCAACCCCCTTCTAATCATTAATAGTCTCCCTATAAATCACATCCTAGCCGTGAATTTAGCATTAATCCATTCAGACCACCCCTAGTCTACTAGTAGCTCCACCTAGGGGTGGTCTGAATGTTCATCTGGCATATCAATACTCGTCTTTCTACAGCGTAAGAAAGACGCCAATTCATTTCGAGAACCGGACCTCAGATACGGGAAGATAATCTGATCCCTGAGCGGCATGTACAACAAGAAGGCCATCTCTTTTACCGTAGGATAATTGGTGTTTACCAAAATGAAAGACCATGGACTTGTGGTCCCAACATTGGAAGGCTGCTTTCAATAATGGCCAATCAAGTTCAACACGGGCTAGGTCCATGTTGGCCCAATATATAGTTCCTATCAACTTCGCCAGTCGCCACCTCATCCCCCTTCTCTACAATGAGCCGAGGCAAATGTGTGTGGCAACCCTGCTATTCAGGTAAATCTTCAAGCATGCTCCCTCTGAGACAACAACTTAAAGTTGGTACGTAATGTATAAGGGATCCTTTAAACTCTTCACTGTCTCTTCATTCAAACTAGGAGGTTTGTTTCATTATTATTATTATTATTTATTTTTCCTTTTGGATTATATATTATATCGTTATTGCTTTGCTCTTATTCGGATTTTTATTATTATTCTTACTAGTTACTTCCTGTAGGCATGCTCATTAGAGAATTATATTTGTCTACCTCTTTCTCTCTCCTTTATCCTTCTATTGAATTTTAGTTATTATTTATCTTTTTTTTTTGTTTTCTCTCCTTTTTATTTTTATTCCTTTTTATACAATTTTTGTATTTCTATTTTTACTATTTTTTTTAATTTCTTATTTTATTATTTTTTGTTTTGATTTTTCATATATTTTTAATTTTTATTTTTAATTGTTATATTATAACCTTTTGTTGTCTCATTTTCATTTCCTCTTTTACCCCTTTTTTTAGAAATTTTTTATTTCTCTTTTTTCTTTCCCTTTAATTACTTTTTTTTCTCTCTTTTAATTTTCTTTTTTGATTTTTTAATTTTTTTGAATTTGGATTTTTCATTTGCTTTTTAATTTCTTTATCCCTTTTTTTGGAATTTTGATTATGTCATATATTTTATTTTTTATTTTTCCCCTTTTTTTACTTTTTTCTTTTCTATTTTAATTTTTTTTACAGCCACATCCTAGTCTATTAGTAGCCCCCCTATAAACTACATCCTGCCCATGAATTTGGCATCAATCCACAGTCAGGATTCAGTCCACCCCTAAAAATCTTAGCTCCACACTAGGGGTGGACTAAACGGTTAAAAGCTCTTTTATTTATTATGATTTTTTATGTTTGACTTTATGCTTTTTTATATAATTTTTATATATCTTATCCTACTATTCAATTGCTATTGTATTTTTATTGCTCTTGAAATTTCACCTTTTTTTAATTTTTCTGATTTTTTTATTTTATGTTATTATTTTTTTGTGGGCCCCACAAGGGATATGCAAGCAAAACAAGCTAAGTCGTTGATTTCCTAACTGACTAGACTGCCACGTGGAGTGAGATAAATGAGAGGGGGGTTATCATCTAGTTCTAGACTCCAACAAGGTAAATAACCTTCAAACCTCCACCCATTAAACAAATGGGCTTCTCAAATTGGTTGTTGGTTGAGGGATTTAGCACAGCATACACGTACATTGGTCCCGAGGCTTAAGCATACGGGCCTCTCCTATGGGACATTGGGATGCTAAATCTAATGCAAGATGATGTGTGCAGAGTGTGTATAAGCATATAGAGAAATAGCATAAATAAAGCAATAAAGAACTATCTAATAATTATCAGAAAATAAGAAATTGTTATTCTAACAAAATGAAATCAATCAAAAAAGCATGCATATATACAAAAGGCAATCAAGCCAAACATACCACATGTGGGCCCTACCTATGGTCTAAGAACACTCCAATGGAATTGCCAATTTGTGAGCATTAAAAAATGACTCACTTGGGCTGAAAATGGAATCGCCATGCATCAGTTATGGAAATGGAAGTGATGGAACCTCCAAGAATGGCATCAAAATCAATCGTTGTTTTTTTAGTGACTCCAAGGCCCAGGCACTAATTACACCGGTCCAGGTAAAGTTAGGATGGGAGAAGGAATGGATTAGGCACCCCTCTCCTGGGTTCAATAGATGGGGTCCACATGGGTCTCTACAATAGCAAATACACAACCAATCAAATAATTGCAAAAAATGTAAAGAAAAGCTAACACAAAAGATGGTCTACTCTAAATATTTACCTTTTTTATTATTATCTTCATCTTTTTTTAGATTTTTTATTTTTTTATTTTTTTTATTTTATCAATTCTTTATTTTGGTTATTTTCTTATTAACTCCTTTTAGCATATTTGATTACTAATTATTTATTGGCTTACGTTTTTTCACCGACTTTCCTCAACCCGATAGTACATCCTAACTACCTAACAACCTAATAGGATCTATAGATAAACCTATTATCCTTTTTTCATATAATCATGTATCCTTTATTTTGCAATGTTTTTATTTCAAAACTATTTTTCTTCTAGTAACCATTAGCATTCCCCTTCATTCCGATATGGGAAAAACTACTAATCCCTCCCTTTTCTTCTTTTTCTTACATCAGTCTTCATTTTTATATAGGACCTACTCATTCGGGAATGAAAATCTATACCTAAAAACTTTATACTGAGGATCATTGCTAAGTGCTTCCTAGCATCACCGAATGTAGTTCCTATCAGTCCAAAATGAAGAGAGTATCATGCACCTGCGTGGAGGCATCGAACTCAGTTGCTTAGGACTCTTCTTGGTGACTGTGTGAAGATTGCTTTCTTTTTTGCTTCTTGCCTCATTAGAAGATCACGATGGGTTGAAACTGTAAGACCATAATCGGCATGGGTGTGAGGCGTCTACGTTTGTCGGTCGTGCCACGTACAGGTATCGTCATCATCCAGCACGAGACGGGCATCGGTGTCGCCCGATCGTGGCCGTGCGCGAAACGACGTGGAGGATCGTCCTGTTTGGGTCACTCCTAACCCAGAGTTGACGGGCGAACCGGTTTGTTCCTTTGACGTTGTTTCACCTCCCCCTCAATAGGCTGCTATGTACGATCACCGACACAGGGGACTCTAACCTTATAGCCCCCCTCGAAATATGGTACATCTCGGAAAGATACCTCACTTGCTCTTTGTCGAGATCACTATCAAAACCGGAGTGGGGGAAATGCATCAGCATCACACCTTGGCCTTCGGCATCGACCCGCTCTTTAGGAGTAGGTTCTTCAGCTTCCTCTGGATCCACCACATCAGAAAGCACTGGAGCATTCCCCGTAGCGTCAACCCTCGGCCTCGTGGAGCCAATACTTTCATCGGGATAATCCCTGCCCTGTTGGTCGCGCTTGGCTCCTTCGGGGGCAATCCTCTCCCTCAGTACCTGGACGCCAAGTGCTCGAAGAGAGCTCTAGAATTCACTGTTGTCACTCCCACTATTGTACGAGGTGGAAGAGGAACTATTATTGCACTCAAGTCGTGGAGTTCATAGCACTCAGGTCCAGAATCCGAGTACGACATGGTTTGAACTTTGAAGGAAAGAGTCCTTTACCCAATGTTTGAGTGAGAAAAGAAAGCTTAAGGAATCAGCTGGTTGGTAGCCGAGATCTCTAGGATCATAAGAAAAAACTCAAGGATCGAGCAGATGGGGAGGACTCACTCAACCAGCATCCCTATTTAAAGGAAAATCTATGACTCATATCGCTTTGATCCAACGGCTGTAGTATCGCTGACCTAATAGCCCAAACCAACGCATTACATGTGGCCTCGACCTCAAGGAGATGAAACAACGTCAAAGGAATAAATCGGTCCGTCGTCGACTCCAGGTCAGGAGCAACCCAAACCGGGCAATCCTCCATTCGTCTCGCACATGGCCACAACCAGGGCGACACCAACGCTCGTCCCACGCATGGACCCACGTTGGATGACGATGACACCCGTATGGGGCGCGTCCAATGAATGTGGATGCCTCACACCCGCGTTGGCCACGGTCCTGCGTTCTCAGCCCATCGTGATCCTCCAATGAGGCGAGAAGCAAACAAGGAAGCAGTCACCATAGAGTCGCCAAGAAGAGTCCTCAGCAATCGAGGCTAATGCCTCCATGCAACTACATGATAATCTCTTCAATTGAAGCCGAGGTCTCTACCCAACACGCCACCCGATGCCTCCACACAGCTACATAGTACTCTCTTCGGCCGAGGTTGAGGTCTCCCCACAATGCACCATCCGACCTCAGCCACTACGACCTTGGGAGTGGGGGCAAGTGATGTAGATGTACTTGGCAGGCCTCGAATCATGCCACATGGTATCGACCAAATGGAATCCTGGCCGCACATCTCTAACTGCCTCCAACAACTCAAGGCAAGCTCAGCTATAAAAGGGGGTGCTCATCTCAAGGTAAAGACACTCTCTTGCATTCACAATCCCAAGAGAATTCTCCTTAACTATTAAGAACTAAGCTCTGAGCCCTCATCTCAAGCCTGGTCCAACCCCTCTTTTGGCACTTGGCTAACTTGATTGCCAGTGCTGGAGTCTCCACCCCTAGGATAACACCTGGGGCCTCTGACATGTACTCTTTTCCTGCTTACAGGTCGGACCCATCGGCATCGAACACTAGCAAAATTCCCTTGTTTCCCTTGGCCCCATCTTTGGCAGCAACAATTAAAATATTATTTTATTTATTTAAAAAATCATCATAAATGTCTTCATTCAATCTTTTCTTTTATTATTAAAATAGTATAAAAGGTAAAATAGTCAAAACTCATCATTCATTATACAATAACTAAATTAATCGTAAAGAAGTGTTATTCGAATTCATCCATTATAATATTTGAATAATCCAAATTTGATTCGATTAAGTCGAATCTTGAATTTGGATTCGGATTTTGAATATCGTTTACACCCCTAATTAGATTTGGAATCCCATTGTTCTATTAGGAGAGAGTCTGATACACTTGGGCCATTGGGACTAAGAACCCAGTGAAGCCAATGGAAAGCTCCGAACTAGTCACCAACCTGAGAAGCTCATATGGGTGGAAGTTTGAAGACTGGTGACCTTAGACATGGATCTAGGTGTCGTACCCAAACCTCATGTATCACACACCACATGTCAATCTAGTCATTTAGGGTGTCAGCCACCTCCACTCTCTTTGCCTACTTGCCCCTTATGGGGTCCACATAAAATCATAACATAAAATAAAAAATCAATTAAAATAAATAAAAAGTCAAGAGTCCAATAAACCTAAAATAAAATGATAAAAATAAAAATATATAATAATAAATAAAAAATAATTGTTTGCATTAAATGTAAGAGTGATTTTATTATAGCATCAAGGATGGTACCGACTGTTTGGCTAGACATATGGCCACTCATCCAAAAACTAATAATAATCAAAATCAATCACAAATTGGGTGTGGTGTTTTGGATAATTTTCAATATTTTTAATAAAAAATGAGGCAAGAATTAGGTAAATATATTGCACATGTTGAACAACCATTTTTATTAGTTGAAGACCCTAGGTTAGAAAGAATTTTACAACAATTAGTAATCTCCTAATTTAAAAAGGTTTCTATACATTTAGAGCATATGCTTTAAAATTTTTTATTCATATAAACAAAATTTAATTTTAAATTTTCCAACTCTTATTCTAAAATTGAACTTACATCACTTCCAAATATAATATAAGTTATATTTATGTTATGAGGCATTTAATTGATGAACATTGGCTTTTATAAAGAAGAATTTTAAGTTTTACAAGACTTGAATGACCATATACTAGTTCAATAATTTCTAAAAGTATATTAAATACTTTAAATACTTATGAAATTGAAAATAATTTTTTTTTCTATTAGTTTTGGTAGCGCCAGTACTGATTCAATATTAATTAAAAGTATGTTTAAATGGTAAATTATTTCAATTAGATGTGCATGTCACATATTAAATTTATATGTTTGAGATGCTTTAAATATTATTTCTTCTCGTGTTTCTAAAATTAGAAATTATAGTATATATTAGAAGTTCTGGTATAAGAAAACAAGAATTTAAATGTTTATATCAAAATATAGTTTAAAATATAGAAATTTTCTATTAAATGTTCAACATAGGTGGAATTCCAACTATTCTATGCTAGAAAGTTATATTTCTACAAAGAAATTCTTACTAATTACAATGTGTATAAAAGATTTTTACAATTTTTTTATCATACAACAAATGCATTTTCGGGTGTTTATACCCAACTTCTTTTATTTTAGTTAATCAATTATTTATAATTAGTGAATGTTTTTTAAAATATAGAAATAATTTAAAATTTTAAAATATTATTAATGTAATGGTAGTTAAATTTAAAAAATATAGAAAAAATACTTATCCTCTATATTGCTTAGTTGCAATATTAGATCTTAGGATTAAGATGTTAAAATATTATTAACACGCCTCACCACCGATCTCACATCCACATCCCACCATTGTATTGGGAACATCTTTCATGAATAATAAATAGGAAAAATTCCTAAACAATAATACCCTAAACTTTGGGGGTTGTGTTAAGTCAATCCTTAAACTTTAAAACATGACTCTATAATGCCGTTTCAAATTTTGTTTAATAGGTCATTGTCAATAACAATCTATTAATGAATAAGTGAAATGATAAAACTACCCCTAAAATGCCATCTAATATTCTTTATCTACCACTTCCACATAAACCAATTCAAGAACATAGTGGCTTGAATTGATAGAATTTCAATCCCAGCATTCATTCTCAACAGCGATCATCAAACCTTGCCAAGACATAGAGTGTTCGTCATCAAATATTCGAAAATCTGAGCACCAAGAACTGCCATAGTAGCGGCTTTAATCATTGTCGTTTCAAAAGCCACTCAACAGTAAGAGTTCACATGTGCGCCCCAACAGCACATCCCACCTTGTATTAGAAATATAGAATTCACATGTGCGCGCCCCAACGGCACATCCCACCTTGTATTAGAAATATAGGATTATAACGATAAAGGGCAATTTTTGAGCCCTAATATCAATTAAAATAATTCTTTTAATTAAATTTTTAAAATAAATTAAGTTTTTAAAAAATATATTAAATTCATCTTCTTCCTCCTCCAAACCACTTTTACCCAGTCCCATAAACCTCAATCACCACCGTCCGCTAACATCCGGCAACCTCCGATGCCTCCACCCACCTCCGCCTTCGCCCAAACCCCCTTTTTTTTTATAAATATGTGTCTATTTTAAAATACATAACAGAGCTTTTCCACCATGAAAATGTAATAGTAAAGCTTCAACATTTACAGTACTGTAAGAAGTAAGATCCTTGATTAACAAGAACAATAGGAAAGGAGGAAAGAAGGAACAGAGAGAGAAACCAGAAAAGAACAATAGGGTTCCGATAGATTATGTATCAAGGCCTTGAGAAAGATTCATAATTCAGTGTACCGAATGAGTTCCAATTGTCGTTTGATGAATCCGATTACAACATCATTAAATGATCGTTGGATGGGATGGCTTCCAAGCCTTAGAACTCCTCCGGTTGCCATGCCAAATTTGGCATAGCTGGGGCTTCCCACCAGAATGCATTTTGAGCGGTTCCATCACTAACTAAAGGTTGAAACCCAGAACTACTGTTTGATTCCTGAATTGCGAACTGTGAAATTTGCTCCTGTTATTGCTTGCAGTCAAACTCAAGTTGACCTGGAAACAGCCGCAAAGGTTCTTTAATCAAGTGGACATTGATGGCCAGATCCGTCTGGCTCTGCCGGTCCACAACATTTGAATTATCTGCTAATTCATTCGAATTGGAAGAAGTGGAAATGTTGAGAGACACATCGACCTCTTTTTGGCTTGAAAATTCAGGTGTAACAAGTTCAGAACCCAAACTTGAATTCTGAGTCAAGAACTTGGCAAAAACAACGGCAAGATCGATGTTTGAAGCATCTGTGGCTGCTGTTGTCGGCACCACCGTTGAATTCGCAACCGATGACGAGCCATCTCCAGAAAAACCGAGGGAGATGGAGACGGCTTTGGTCGATGGAAACTTTGAAGATTTCGCTCGATGGGTTATCGACAACTGCCACAAACTGGTACATTTGGTAGAGATCCACCTTTGGTCCAGTACCTTCGACAACCCTTACAGAAGTATCGAGGCTGTGATAGGTTGTAGTTGTTATAGTAACAGAATTTTGTGTTTGTAGAGGCGCATGGAGGGCAGTTGGGAGCTACTTCGACGGTGGGCTTCCATCTGTCATCCATCACCGAGGATCTGGATGAGCATGGGAGCATTTTATTACCTGATGTGAACATCATTTATGACCACAACTGACAGGAAGGGGGAATATAAAAGGATATATGGACTTGAGAACTATGGTAGGGGAACATTGGAGGAGAGCGGAATTGTTGATACTATGAGCCGTGGTCGGTTCGTAGCCTCGTAGGGCTGGGGCGGAGGTGGGTAGAGGCGGCGTTGCCGGAGGTGGACGGAGTTATTATCGGAAGTTGTTGGAGGCGGCGGTAACGCTGATACATGGTGGTCATTGAAGTTCATGAAACTAAGGCGTAAGTGGTTTGGAGGAGAAAAAAGAAGAATAATGTATTTATCTTTTTTTAATATATTTTTTAAAAAATTAATCTATTTTAAAAATTTTATTAAAAGAATTGCTTTTATTAATATTCCTTAACAACTATAATATCTCTAATGACAAATACGGGTGACGATGAAATATCATCGGGTGATGCTCCTTAAGATATGCTGTGGGGCGCTAATGTGAGTTCGTTAGCCACTCGTTCTATTCCACTGCTCCTGTACTCTGTACAATGATCGTGGTCCGCTCTGTCTTGTGGTCAAGACTCCTACAGCGTGTTGATTGGCAGGATACTTTCTTCAGTCATTCGTGGTCACAGCCGTAAATTCTCCGGGCACCTACCCACCATTGGTTCAAACTTCCAAGTGGGCTCTCGTTTCCAACTTGGACGTCTATTTTCTTTTCTCTTCTTTTGTTTCATTATGAAATTAGAAAAATCTATAACTATCAATAATAAATGTGGTAATTAATCCGATGGTATTCATCAAAATTCACGGTTTTGATAGGTTAAAGTTACTTGTATGATACGTTTCCAGGCAATATAGACTTATGTCTTTTTTGGGACAATTCCAAAATAGTACCTTGAAGTTTAGGATTGTATTAAGTTAATATCCCAAATTTAAAAGGTGTCATTGTACTATTCAAATTTTCAAAAATTGTTAACTTTGTCCTCGCCGATAACCAAATGTTAATTAGCTTACAAAAGAACATAAATATTCTTTTATTTAATTTTCTTTATCTATCACATCCACATAAACTTCACCAGATTATTTAAAGGGGGTAATAGCATATAAGGACAACTTTTGAGATTTAATATTAATAAAAGTAATATTTTTAAAAATTTTCAAAAATAGGTTAACTTTTTAAAAATAATATCAATAAAAGTAATATTTATCATTTTCTTATTGCCATTTGTTCACCAGCACCACCCGCCACCACCATCCACTGCCACCCGCCGCCGCCGCCACCCATCTCCGCCTCCGCCTCCGGCAATGTTGTTGGAGGTGGCTGGAGGCAAAGGTGGCAGCGGTAGCGCTAGTGGTCATTCTTCTGCCCAGCACCACCACCGCTGCCACCACCTCTGTCTCCACCCACCTCCAGCAACGTTGCCGGAGGTGGAGGCAGAGGTGGCGACATTGGGCAGAGAAATGACTACCAGCACCGCCGCCGCCACCTCCGGCAACGCTGTCGAAAGCGGAGGCAGCGGCTGGCAGCAGCGGACGGTGGTGGCAGGCAAGGGAGGGCGGCGTTGATGAACAAATGACAAGAAGAATGATGAACAGTATTTTTGCCCTTTATTGATATTATTTTTAAAAAGTTAACATATTTTTAAAATATTATTTTTATTAATATTAAACCCCAAAAGTTGCCCTTATATGCTATTATCCCTTTAAAGACACTTCTATTCGTCGAGACACTTTGCAAAATGCCCTTACTCACCACAATTGCAACAAGTCGCAGAGGTTGGTGAAGTTACAAGCGGGATATCAGGGACTTGGAGGAGCTGCTTTCCAAGTTAAACCCCATGGCTGAAGAATTTGTTCCTCCTTCCCTCGTTAACCATGGATCAGGGAGTGGCCTTTTCATGCTAACAACTTTCTCCTGTCAATCTGTCACTTAATATTTGGGCTATGAAATTGAGTTGCAGAAGTGAGCGCTCGAAGGGGTTCTTCCTAGTGTTGCAGAAGTGAGCGCCTGGATTTGCAAGAGCTGGGGTGGGAAGAACAAAACAGAGGTAAGGCTGATGTATGCTTCATGTTTCGAAGGAAACAAAATGGTTTGAAATAAAGCAGCGAAGCAATGATCCAAAAGTTAAAGAAAAAATAACAAATCAAATCTGTATAAAGAAACAAGTAAACTAAAATCTATTTTAGGACCAAGCAGGACTCAAGATCCTCTTGTTTGTGGAGTGCAAACAAAGAAGACATCATGTTTTCGAAAGACTACCCAAATTAAAGGGGTGTTCTATCTTCTATGATTAAAAAAAAAAGATAGAAACAAATACAATTGTCATTTCAGAAAAACAATTGTTTTTTTTAGATGTTGCGTTTGTTTTTGTTTTAAGAAACAAAATCTTGCATATTACCGAACAGCCATTAAGTTGTACACAAATAAACAACTTATAACTATAATTGTGATAGGGGAAAAACCTTATACATTTCCAAATTCTTTATCCATTTCATTGTTCAAATTATAGCAATTATAACTACCATACAAGCACATAGGGGGAAAGAATAAGCCGAATACCGAACTGGGAATTGGAATTCTGCATTTCCCGAAGAATTTGAGTGCTTTTCATTTGCTTTAAAAGAACAGAGACCCAATCCCATCACGCATGTGATCTTAAAGTTATGAAACAATACAATGTTGATTTAACTACACAACGAGTTCTTCATCCAATCAATAAGAAAATCCATATTGACAACGGTAGAAAAGTTCTTGAACTTGAATTACGGAAAGCAAGCTCATACATAACAAAATCACAGAAAAATATACACTCAATTTCTTTATGGTTTCCAACTAGGAATATAGAATTGAGATGGTTAGCTTTGCATAGTTAATGTTGCTAACTGTGTTTGGTTATAATTCAAATTAATTTGCACAAATGCAAAACTATACCAGTGCAAATGATTTGAGTATAAATTTTAATCTATTTCTGTTTCAGATTTTAGCTTATTTTGTTTGATTACAATACAAATAAAAACATAAAGCAGAATAAAATAAAATCCAAAACAAAATTAAACAAGAATTTTCATTTTTTTCATTTGCATTCTCATACATTTATACTAACACAAATAAATTTACACTGCAACTAAAAACAACTTAAAGGACAAAACTCTTGAGAGGGTCTACTTTTCACTTCATGCGGTTGAAAGTCTATAGGATGTATAGAAGTTCGAACTACAAAAGAGGACCACAGAGGTGGGGGAAGCATTATCCAACCAAAGACACGATGAGGTCGGTTTTTACGAAAAACACAGAGGTAAGGCTGATGTTAGGGAGTCGGTTTTTGTTTATTTCGAATTCAGATCTGGAGGCAGTGAAAACTTCAAGAGGGGCTCAGTCAATTTCAAACAGTTTGGGTGGTTCAATAGAACTCGAGCTTGGAGAAAAGATCGGTTTTGAACACAAAACTAGTGGTCGGTGTGCACACCAGTTATGACTTTCTGAAATCTATTACGGTGGAGGTTGCAGGGGCAACGGTGTCTATTTTAATTGCTAAGGTAAAAGATAACAAATAATGTTTTTATTGAAAGATAGTTTTAACATTTTAAAAATTTTTGAAGTCATACGGATACAAATAACTAAAGAACTATTAAAGATAGAGACTAATTTGATAGTTTTTAAAAGTATGAGTATTACAGTAGCACATTTTGAATGTGAAGTTCGGCAGGTTGGAACCTGTTTTCCAGTTTGAGTTCAACGGGATCAAATCCGAAGAATTGGAGCTGCGTTCATGGCAAGATGAGCAAGAACAAACATAGCGTTCATATGATTTCAGTAGCTTTACATTGACGTCACTATCCAAGGACCTAACTGGAGCGGGTTTTGATATGTTCCAGCATATCTAAACTGTAATTTCGTCACTATGACGGGGATGGTATTCCGTTTGGCGAGGAAACTTCGACAAACTTATACCAGAAGTTCAATTTTCCTTTTGCGTCTTGTGAGGGTTGACTGATGGGATAGCTCATGGTGAGCTCAGAGGTCCTCTCGCCAGCTCTTTGATCGGGATTCCGACCTCTCTGACGTACTTGGGGTCGGCAAACCTGTGCTCGCAATAGAGTTCTAGAACGAGGTGGGCTTGGTCGTTCGGATGACAGATTCATGGATATTGAATTTCATCTGGAAATCCCAGAAGGGATTGGTGTCGTTGTCATTGTCAGTGGGCGTTTGTTGCTTAGAATCTGGGTTGCTGTTGACCGGCAATGCAAAGTTGCAAACAAGGAGCTCTTTGACAGAGCCGGTGAGAGGACTTCTCTTTTTGTGTGACAGACTGGTAATCGAAATTAAGGAGCTCAACGGGAGGAATTTTCTTTTTGTTTGACAGACCGGCAATCCATATTAAGGAGCTCTTTGTTTCTTTGTCTCGGATGGCAGATTTTTTCTTTTTCCAGCAAGGTTGGTAAGATTACAAAAATATTTTTCGGTGAGATGCATTTTTGGATCAATTAGGTTTCAAGAAAAAATGGTATGAAAAAGAAAATAAAGAAAATTTAGTGGAATATTTTGGTAATTTAATGCTTTTCATCATTAACTTAACGATGAAGGAGTATTTATCGCAATATAAAAGCTTAAAGGGTCTTTGTCGCAAATTAAAGAATTTGGGTTTTTTTGTCACTGACCTCATAATAAAGGATAAATTTTTCCCAACCTAAACCGCGAGGAAGCAGCTGATCGAGGTTTTTTTTGTTAATTAACGTTCGTTGCTTTAGGAGACTAAGCATACGGGAAATATTACCGATGTGCGGCTGGATGCTGGACTGGCTTTGAGGAGTTTACATCTGCGCCCCACAACGTCCCACAGTACATTCTCGCCGTATATTGGGAACATCTTCGGGTGATAGTACTAATTTTGATGATGTCATCATTGGGAGATATTTTCAATACACGGCAGGGATGTGTTGTGGGACACTGTGGGGCACAAATCTGAGAGAGTTCGGGCAGTTCGCATATTTTTTGTTTTTGTACTTTACTCTTTTTTAACAAAGAAAAATAGAAAGATCTAGTTAGATCAAATTAGAAAGATCCATATTTTATTGGGCATACTAGTGGGGACCCATGCTATGCACGGGATTTGTTAAAGAAAGCTAAACAATAAAACACATAAGAGTATACAATTGTTTTATATTTCTAACTTTTTAAATAATAATTAATTATTTATATTTTATAATACTTTTAATAACTTTTTACAATACAAAAATAACAATAATCTATTTCAGTTAAGCTTGTTCATCGAACTGATGAAACCAACCAATCTGACCAACTCGACCCAAATTGCTCAGTTTCTAATATTTCCGGTTGAAATTGGGATCAGTTTCGCTGTGGCCATTTGTAAATTGATCAAAATCGAATGACCCAATCATAAATATATATTAATATTTTTATATTTTAAATATAATTTTTTAATACAGGAAGGTGGGAAAATTCCCATATTTCTTAGTCTCAAATATTTTTATATTATAAATTTAATTTTTAATAATATTAATGTAAATTTTTAAATTTAAAATTAATTTTTCAATATAATCTTTTAAACCAATTGAGAAAACCGAAAATCAACCCAAACCAATACAACCCGATTTAGTTGGTTTTCACTAATGGTCAATAGATTTAGGGTAACCCGCTCCCTAACCTGACCATGCCAATTTGGTTGGCCAAATAGCCCACAACCAAACTAAACCAGGTCATGATCAATACTCCTAATTTCATCTAAATTAATATTTTAATATCTAATAAATAAAAATAGTTTAATATCTGATGAATCAATTTTTTGTGCTAAGTACCTCATCATTTGGTCTACTTCCAAGTGGCCGATGACTCAAAGGCCGAGGTGAACTTTTGCTAGATGAGGACCTGGATGCCGAGCTAACCAGGCCGAGCTGGGGGCAGATTAGGTGCCGAGTTAACTGAGCCGAGCTGGGCAGGTTAGGTGTCGAACTGACTGGGCTGAGCTAGGCAGGTTAGGTGACGAGTTGACCAGAGGGCCAAGCTGCCTAGTGGCGAGCTGGATTGATTGTTGAGCTTCGTAGTTCTTTAGAGACCTGTAAGGAATCAATGTTAAAGGACCTGGGGTGGCTAACACGGCGAGGTCGCTCTGATGCTTAAGTCAGTACTCTCATAGTAGACTGCGATCTAAAAATCACAAAGTATGAGAGCTAGAATATGCTTACTTGCCTCCCTATGCCATTGGGGTTGGTGCCTTTATATAGGCATTGTTTGGCGTGGGCTTCACGCACCGCATCCGAGATTTCTGACAAGTCGTTTAAGTGGTCCGAGATTCCCTGAGGTAACCGCCATGCACGTTGACCACCCTCTGGATCGTTCGGCACGTGGTCCAACTTCCAAGGATCGTGGGAGTGTTAGGATATGCATGCCAAATTTGTCGGTGAGCACGTTTCGCAGGTCGCCAGGTTGGCGCCTGTGCCAGGCCGCCAGTTCAGCGCCAAGGCCAGGTTGCTAGGTTGCGCCAGGGCCAGGCCGCCAGTT
>NW_010729411.1:170924-199668 GCF_000365185.1 Nelumbo nucifera
AATATATAATAAATATAGATTAAGATTTTAAAATCATTATTAATGAATACTATTTTTTTGAAAATTATTTTTCTAGAATTATTAATTGATATAAGTGAAATTGGTTATTGAAAATATTATTTAGTTATTTAAATATATCCTTATTTAAATTTTTATAATTTTAATTATTAATTGAATATAATAATCTATAAAATTATAATTTATTCTATTATTACATAATTTCATTATTAATTTTGTAAATTTTAAATTATTATTAATTTTAATATTATGTTATGATTTTTTTATTTTAAAATTTTTAATTTATTGCATAATTTTGTTACTTTAACTATTTAAAATATAGTTATGTTAAATATTATGTTATTTAAAATATTTAGTTATTAATATTTAAATAGTATATAAGATATTTAAAAATACTCATTATTTGAGTTTAAGATATTAAGTTATTGAAATATTAAGAATAATGTTAAATTTCTGTTATTTGAATAACATTTATTTTGAATAATCTAAAAAATCACAATTTATATTGTTAGTACATAATCTCGTGATGAATTTTGTAAAAACCATTAATAATATGAATATTATTAAATCTATTTTAATTATTTTTTTGTGTTTTTAATAAATATTTTAAAGTTTATACTATTATTACATAATTTCATTATTAATTTTGTAAAAATATTAAATTATTATTAATTTGAATATTATGTTATGATTTTTTTATTTTATTGCATAATTCGTTATTTTCACTATTTAAAATATAGCTATGTTAAATATTTTGTTATTTAAATATTTAAATAATATATAAAATATTTATCATTATTTGAATTTAAGATATTTAGTTATTAAAATATTTAAATAATTAAACCTTTTTCTATGTAATTATTTAGCTACTTTTGGTATTTTATTATTTGAGATATTTAGTTATTAAAATATTGAAATAATATTTTATTCTTTTAATGTTAAATTTCTATTATTTGAATAACATTTAATTTGAATAATCTGGAAAATCATAATTTATATTGTTTGTATATAATTTCGTGATAAATTTTGTAAAAATATAAAACTATTAATAATATGAATATTATTAAATCTATTATAATTATTTTCTTTGCTTTTAATAATTATTCTAAAGTCTATACTACTCTTACATAATTTCATTATTAATTTTGGAAAAATATTAAATCATTATTAATTTCAATATTATGTTATGATTTTTTTTATTTTATTGCATAATTTCGTTATTTTAACTATTTAAAATATTTAGATATTTAAATATTTGAATAATATATAAAATATTTATAAATACTCATTATTTGAATTTAAGATATTTAGTTATTGAAATATTGAAATAATATTTTATTTTTTTAATGTTAAATTTATATTATTTGAATAACATTTCATTTGAATAATCTAGAAAATCATAATACATATTGTTAGTACATAATTTCGTGATGAATTTTGTAAAAGTAAAAAACTATTAATAATATGAATATTATTAAATCTATTATAATTCTTTTTGTGTTTTTAATAATTATTTTAAAACTTATACTATTATTACACAATTTTGTAAAAATATTAAATTATTATTTTTTTGAATATTATGTTTTGATTTTTTTTTATTTTATTGCATAATTTCGTTATTTTAACTATTTAAAATATAGTTATGTTAAATATTTCATTATTTAAAATATTTCGTTATTTAAGTATTTAAATAATATATAAAATATTGAAAAATACTTATTATTTGAATTTAAGATATTTAGTTATTGAAATATTCAAATAATTAAATATTTTTTATATAATTATTTAGCTAGTTTTAATATTTTATTATGTAAGATATTTAGTTATTGAAATATTGAAATAATATTTTATTTTTTAATGTTAAATTTCTATTTTTTGAATAATCTGGAAAATCATAATTTATATTGTTAGTACATAATTTCGTGATGAATTTTGTACAAATATAAAATTATTAATAATATGAATATTATTAAATCTATTATATTTATTTTTTGTATTTTTAATAAATATTTTAATGTTATTATATAATTTGTTAAAATATTTAAATAATTGTTAAAATTTTAATTTAAACTTTCTTTAGATAGATGTAGATAAAAATGGCAAAGAGGATAAATAGGAATTACAGATAATTTGGAGAGAAATTCTATAATAAATTAGAGATAAGTTAGGATATAAATAGGAATTGGAGATTATTTAGGAGAAAGTGGGGGAAGTAGTTTAGGATAAATTTTAGGAGAAGAGATTGTTGAGGAAGGGAGCATCTCATTGGTTCTTTAAAAAAAAATGACATGGAATAAAAAAATAAAAAATTCAAAAAAAGGAGAAAATTTCTTGACCGCTTTGTTTTAATATATATACTAGCGGGGACTTGTGCAATGCACAGGATTTGTTAAGCAAAAGCTAAATAATAGAAATGGTCATTTTACTAAAACACCCCATATTGTTTCATGGATTTATTAAAATCTACCCCATAGTTTGTATTTTACTAAAACACCACTTATAATATGTAATTGATTTAATCAATCTTCCATTAGATAGTGTCAACCTTAGGATGGCAATTTTCCCCATCCCGATGGGGATGCAACTTCCCCAACCCAATGGAGTCAGGGATGGGGATTGTTTTGGCGAGGCGGAGATTAATAGGAATCCCCGATCGGAGTTGGGGTCGGGGATGGGGATTGAGGTCCCCACCCCGCCCCAACCCCAACCCCGATTATGTATATGTATTATATTATTTATATTATATAATAAATATATATTATTATATGATTTATATTATATATAGATATATCAAAACATATTTAAAAAAATATTTATAATTTAAAAATTTTATTTATTTTAAGTAAATTTATTTTTCAAATAAATACTGTTATCTAAAAAAAATTTAGGGATTCGGGTCCTCGCGGGGAACCCATTCCCGTCATGGATTGGGGATAGAGGACAAATTTTATCCCCGGTGGGGATTGGGGACGGGGGTTAATTTCATAATTGGGTAGGGGACGGGGAATATGATCCCCGCCCCGAACCGGCCCTGTTGCCATTCCTAGTTGACCCTAATATTCATTTAAATAAATTTAATCAAAAGAAAATAAAAATAAAAATACCATTTTGCCCCTAATAAGACACGGGCAACCACTCTATTGGCTATATTTGGTCAATTTTGTTTCTATACAAAAAAGTGTTAAGGTTATTTTTGGAATAAAAAATCATGGACCTAATGGAAAAACAAACACTCCTTAATGAAAGATTGATTAAATAAATAAGTTGTAAAATATATAGGATATTTTAATAAAATGAAAACTATAAGATTGGTTTAAGTAAATATGTAAAATTATAAGGTGTATTCTAGTAAATGACCCTAATAGAACAGATAAGAGCATACAATTGTTTAATATTTTCAACTTTTAAATAATTAATAATTATTCATATTTTATATACTACTTTTAATGAATTTTTATAATACAAAAATAACAATAATTAATTTCAGTTAGGTTTATTCATCAAACTGATGAAACCAACCAACCCGATCAACTTGACCAGAATTAGTCGGTTTTCTAGTATTTTAGGTCAGCTTTGGTTAAAAAATTTTCCAATTCGATCAAGTTGGATCAGTTTCACTTTGCCTATTTGTAAACCAACCAAAATCGGATGACCTAACCATTGATATATATTAATATTTTATATTTTAAATATAATTTTTAATATAGAAAAGTGGGAAATTTCCCATATTTCTTAGTATAAAATGTTTTATATCATAAATTTAATTTTTAAATTTATTTTTTAACAATTGCACTGTAATTTTTAAATTTTAAATTTAATTTTTAAGTTTAAATCTTTTGAACTGATTGACCAAACAAAAAAGTCGACCCAACCCTATACAACTTGAGTGGGTCAGTTCTCATGAATGGTTAGTCAGTTTTAGCTGACCAACTCTCCAACTTGACCAGGTCCATTTGGTTGGCCAAACAACCTACAATCGAACAAAACCAACTCATGAACACTCATAATTTCAACTAAATTAATAGTTTCATATTTGATAAATAACAATAGTTTAATCTCCAATAATTATTGAAAATTTACAGCAAAAATACACAATTGTCGAAAATGTATTGATAATGAAAAATACAATAATTACAAAAATAAATAAGTACTAAAAATATATTAAATTAATCAATAAATAGTATAATCTCAAATAATAGTTTATATTAAGAGTTTAAAATTATTATTAATAAATATTAAATTTTATGAAAGTTATTTTCTCAAATTATTAATTGATATAAGTGAAATTAGTTATTTACAATATTATGTAAAAACATTAAATTATTATTAAAGTTATTTCATTACTAATTTTGTACAATATTAAATTATTATTAATTTCAATATTATGTTATAATTAATTTTCTACTTTTCAGTTTTTCTTTTTAATTTATTACATAACTTCTATATTTTAACTATTTTAAAATATAGTTATGTTAAATATTTTGTTATTTAAAATATTTAGTTATTTAAATACTTAAATAATTTGTAAAGTATTTAAAATTTAAAATATTAATTATTTATTGAATTTAATAATCCACAAAATTATAATTTATACTATTATTACATAATTTCATTATTAATTTTGTAAGATATTAAATTATTATTAATTTCAATATTATGTTATAATTATTTTTCTACTTTTAAGAAATTTTTTAAATTTATTACATAATTATGTTATTTTAACTATTTAAAATCTAGTTATGTTAAATATTTAGTTATTTGAATATTTAAATAATATGTAAAATATTTAGAATGTTTTGTTATTTATTGAATTTAATTATCCATAAAATTATAATTTATACTATTAATACATAATTTCATTAATAATTTTGTAAGGTATTAAATTATTATTAATTTCAATATTATGTTATAGCTATTTTTCTACTTTTAAGATTTTTTTAAATTTATTACATATTTCATTATTTTAACTATTTAAAATCCATTTATGTTAAACATTTAAATAGTATGTAAAATAATTATAATTTTTTTATTACTTGAATTTTATTTATTTAAAACTATTACATATTACTAAATATTTTGTTATATAATTATTTATTTTTAATGTTAAATTTTTATTATTTGATAACATTTAAATTGATAATCCGAAAAACAGAATTCAAATTATTAGTACATAATTTCATGATGTATTTTATAAAAATGTAAAATTAATTTTTGTATTTTTAATAAATTTTTTAAAGTTATTATATAATTTTGTTAGAATATTTAAATAATTATTAATTTTTAATCCAAACTTTATTTAGAAAGAAATAAATAAAAAGTGGGGGAGAGGAAAAATAGGAATTAGAGATAATTTAGGAGAGGAATTCTCTACTAAATTAGAAATAATTTTGGAGATAAATAGGAATTAGAGATAATTTAAAAGATAAATAGGAATTAGAGATAATTTAGGAGAAAGTGGGGGAGGTAGTTTAGGAGAATTTTAGGAAAAGAGATTATTTAAGTTTTTTGGAAAGTAAATTTTATTGATTGTTTAAAAAATGACATGAAATAAAAAAACAAAAAATTTAAAAAAAAGAAAAAATTTCTTGATCCCTTTATATATATATATATGTATATATATATTTATGTATGTATCTGGTTTCACGCCACATTGGATGCGTTCACGTGGGAATGCGACATCATCAAATCGGAGTCTGCGCGAAGATATCGTGGGAATGCCACTGGAATATGTATCTGGTTTCACGCCACATTGGATGCACTCACGTGGACATGTAAGATCATCAAATCGGAGTCCGCGCGGAGATATCGTGTCAAATCCCGTTGGGCATATGTATCTGGTTTCACGCCACATTGGATGCGTTCACGTGGGCATGCCACATCATCAAATCGGAGTGTGCGCGAAGATATGGTGTCAAATGCCGTAGTCGTGGCGGTGGTCGCGGCACGAGCGCCCACGACGAGCTGTTTCCTCCACACTCCCTGTAATTCAAATTTAATTTAATTTATTAAGAAAGATTTGCAGAATATTTGAGGCCGAAGAGAAAGGAGGGGATCAACAATTCAACAAATTTGATGGGGCCCACGTTACACGTCAGACTTCTAGCCCAGGTGCTCCTCACATGGCTCGTCGAACAACAGTGGATGAGAACCCTTCCACATACACATCAGGGAATCTGCGCTTCACCTTCGATGCCAACTTGGAAGTACAAGTCACCGTCGAAAATCCGGGAAAAATAGGATATGAACACGTGGGGGTACGGGGTGCGGTAGATGAGGCTCGGGGCGTCATTCGTGAAACCCTAGGCTGTGGTCTGTGGAGATAATAATATGTTGGTAGAAGATCCTGACTCCTGGTTATGGAAGCAAAACACGCCAATACCTTCGAACAAACAGGTAGGATTTTTTTTTTTAATTTCTTTTCATTTTTCTTTAATTACTCTCGTTAAATGACGGTACTGCCCTTATTCACCATTTTTGGCAGGGCAAGGTGGTTTCTATAAATCGTCGCTGCTTGACCTTTACTTTCTTTTCAGGTTTTTGAAATTCCTTTTCGTTTTTTTTAGTTGCAGCGAACGAGTAGAAGAGCAAAAACTATAAGCGATTGAGATTTGGGGAAAGACTGGTTGTAGAAGCGATGAAGGAATGCGAGCTCTGCAACCATCCGGCCAGGATGTTTTGCGATTCAGATCAGGCGAGTTTGTGTTGGGATTGTGATGCGAAAGTTCACGGTGCGAATTTCCTCGTCGCGAGACATTCAAGGAGTCTTCTTTGCCATGTTTGTCAATCTCCGACGCCGTGGAAAGCTTCGGGAGCGAAGCTTGGTCCTACGGTCTCGGTTTGCGAGAAGTGTGTTAATAGTTCCAACGGGAGGGTGGAGCGAGCTGGAGTAGTTAGAGCTGATGAAGAAAGCGGAGGGAACGACGATGAGATTGATCGAGATGTTGATGATGAAGACGATGATGTGGATGATGACGACGACGATGATGATGAAGACGGAGGCGATGACGACGACGATGACCTTGACAGCGACGGCGAGGATGATGACGACGGAGAGAACCAGGTGGTTCCTTGGTCGTCTACCCCTCCTCCGCCGGTCGCCAGTTCTTCTAGCAGTGATGAGTCTTCGAGTAGTGGTGGGAGAGGTGGTGACGAGTCAGCGATGCCTTATTCGTTCAAACGGATGCGTGAGAATGCAGATCTCTGGTATCAAGTATGTTTTAATCACTTCCCTCTCCGATTTTCTCCTTACTGCTTGCAACTCTAAAGCCTTCGTGGATAAATCAGAAAAATATCTATAGATTTTTTTGTAATTGATAGTTTTCCTCGAACAGAAATTCTTTGTTTCTCTTATTTTGCTTATCCGCTTTGAATTCGATGGTTTCAATTTTTTCCTATTTTAAAACCTTCAGTATAGGGATCCTGTGAGGGATTGCTATACTGAAGAATCTAACGGTGTCTTAACGGTCAGGATCTTATGATGGCAGGATGATCTCGGCTGTTCGTCATCCCACCTAAACAACGATAACCTGGGGGCAGCGGCCGATCGGAACTTGGCGGACGGCGAAGCTACGTCTTATCGAGCTTTATTAATGCCTTGGAGGGATCGAAAGAGAAACATAGGCGAATCGACTTCGGAGGCGCTCGCTAGCTCGCTTAAGAGATTCCATCGAGACAAACTTGCCAGTAAAGACAACTCCTCAGTGATATTTGGTTTTACTAGAGCCGTTGATCTCGTGTCCTCAAGCGCTCAGTAGTCCTTCGATCTAAATTAGCTTTTTTTTTTTCGTATTTTCTTTACTGATTTATTGATCATGTTTTCTAACACAAATCTCGATTAATCACTCTTTCTAACCATTACTATTACTTAGCATGTATTAGCGGAGTTCTGGAGTGCTCATTGAATAAGTGCTTAAAAAACTAAGTACTTATTCTAATAAGTACTTTACTTTGACGAAAAGAAATAGTTATTTCAAACCGGGGTAGTATTAAATGACGAGCCAAGACAGTCAATTATTAATAATTAATTAACTACTTAAAATAAGCCCAAAATTTAGATTTTTCAAATAAGTAATTATTCGAATTTATTTTTTTAAAGGCAAATAAATGCTTATTGATATGGTTACGGGCCCAAAATAACTACTTATTCAGATAATTACTTGTTTTTAAGCTTTCTCAAACTTCTCTTCCTCTCGTTGTTCATATGCCAACAAATTCGCTATTAATCAGTTCACACATGTGAAAACAATAAACCGGCTGAAGATTCATGAGATCACGAAGAGAGGAGGTTCACCCTGGTTGAATGAGAAGGTCTTTTAGAGGTTGAACCATCTAAGCCGACGGTTTTACTGTTTTGTTTGGTTGGCTCATCTGACATTATGACTAAAGAGTATAAATGCAAATATATACAAAAATAATACAAAATAAAAGGTTTTACATTCTAGTATTTGCATTTGTACTCCTTTCAAACTGAGCGTATCGGTCCATACTACCCATGGATAGAAAGTTAACCTCTGTGGTGAACTGAGCACGCCTGTATTGTTGTCTCAAGCGTGTGATTTTACGTCAGTGGTTCGCTTGGAGCTCAGCCGTACTCGGTTCGGTGGTGAAAAGTTTTAAGCGAGAGGAAGAAAAAACGCCATGTCTTCTCTTATCCCTATTTTTATTTCATTTATATAATTTTTCATATATTGAATGCTTGGAACGTCCGTTAAAAGTTAAAACTATTTGTACATGGGAGATCTGACCTAGCGACCTACAATTGGAAGTGAAGAAAGTAGTGCAGGACGCAGTATTAGGAGATCCGGACTCATGAATGCTGTGCTTACTGCTTGTGCAGGTTGCGAGTTATCTTCCATGGTATTCTTATTTTTTAACTATTATCTTATTATTATTTAAAAGAAATGATCCATATTATATCACCGTGAAATCGTCTTCATCGGTGTCAACAAATACCGCGGCCAGTTTTGAAGCACGTTTGAAGCAATCAACCGAAAAACATATGGAACCTAAGATCTAGTGTGCGTGGCTCTCGTATGCGCCGGTAGGCTAAACCTGCACCCTTGCACAGTTGCACACTTGCACTTGCAGAAAAAGTCGATCACTGAAATCCACCTATTTGATTTCTTGTCATTGCATGCTCGCCACATGTTTTGGTTATTGGTGAATCGTGATTATTGAAATATTAATTGCATCATTGCATGGGGTCTAGATATCTCACAAAGTAATGAGTAATGGATAATATGCACTGCCTCGTGGCGTTGTCTTGCCCAGAATTTAGATATGTTGGGTGATTTGCTTGGAATGAGTTTGGATCTCCGTCTTCCTGTTTCTTGTTCACTTTTCCTAACCCACATGTCAGTAGAGAGTAGTGGGCACTGGGCAGGAAATTTCATTTGTTCTGAATGGTGTATATCCAGGTGGATTAGGTATGAGTATGAGGGTTCGGATGATGCCTTTTGTTAACGTTTTATATTTTATATTTAAAATAAAAAACCTAAAATATATGAAGATAATTTGAAGGAAAATTGTCAAAAATTCATGACTATTTTTCTTAAACTCATCACAACTTTTTAAAATGTCTAAAATTCATCATATCACTAACTTGACATTAAAGAGACTAACGGGTGTTAATATATTATCATTTTAACCTTTATAGAAAAATATAAAATATAAATATATGTAAAATATATATATATATATATATATTTTAATATTTAAATATAAAAAAAGAAAAAGTTAAATTAATATTTTTAAATATAAATTACATAAAAACACAGAAATTGCAAAAAAATATAAAAAAATATAGAAATTGCACACAAAAATAAAAAATTATTTTCAAATTATAGAAACTATAGAAATTGAAATACAAAATCAGAAAATAAAAATTGTAGAAAAAACACAAAAAAATTATAGAAAAACAAAGAAATTATAAATAAATAACAAAAAATACAGGAAGTTTTATAGGTTGTAGAAAATAGAAAAATAGAAAAATGTAAAAGAACAGAAATTATAAAAAACATTAGAAATTATAACAAAACACTAAAATGTAAAAAAAGAAAATTGAAAAATGAAAAAGACCCTTTTCCTTTAACTCGCCATTCAAGGGTGATTTGGTCATAAAAATTGTTATTTATGCTGACATGAACACCTCTGTTAAAAAACATTAACGGTGTACTAACGGAAGTTGAGTTTTGGAAAATAAAAACTTGGTGACATAGTGAGTTTTAGACGTTTTAAAAAGTTGTGGTGAGTTTAAGAGATGCTGAAAACTCTTGATGAGTTTTAGACTATTTCCCTAATTTGAATTATCCAATCAGTAGAGAAAATTCATCTGTTTGAAAAATAAGCCGATGAAAAATAGGTTGAGTGAACTTAAAATTAGAAAACATTTGAAACAGAGTTTGATTGATGAATTATTTGCATAAGAATAAATGATTCTTCTTCCTCTCACTTTGAAGGCCCAATTTCAGCAAGATGAAACTACACCAAGTTTTATCAACAATGAGAAATTTCACTAAGATCTTAAACCATTGCCCAACAATATCAATTAAGTTAGATCTCAAATTAACCATTATTACGCACCATAGCTATTGACAAAGAAATAAAAAACTGATAAACAGCAGCTCTCTAATTCAATCATTTCAATGGATGGCTCCTCTAGCCCTAATAATGAGCTCGTCTTTAATGGAAGTGATTTTCAATAACAGAGTTAGATTGAACCCCAAAACTTAAGACTACCTATAACTAGTCCTTGAAGACAAAAAACACAAGTCTATTTGTAGATGACTCTCTCTATTGATAGAAGATTTGAGAAGAAAAACCAATTGTTTCTTTGTAAAATTTCTGCTTTGAAGTTGCAATTGTAAATGACTTCCGCCCCTGATTGAAGCTTAAAGAAGAAAAGGATTTCTTTTTTATTTCACTTTTTCTTGTTTTTATAGTTTCTAAAATTGCATCATGTAAATATGACGAAAAAACTTGTCATTTAATTTTCCCACACATGTGAATTGGATGCACATAAAAATTGTGTGATGTTAGAAATGCATCTATCACTCACCATTCCGATTTCCGAGTGCAGAAAATCCAAATGAAGGAATGGTGCAATTTAGCAGAATAACGGATAGAGGCGTATTTGGAAATTTGGATGGAGGGAACCGGATAGTAATGATGTTAAATTTTGGGGAGGCCAATGGGTAGAACACGACAAACCAGCTTCCATTGGTTTTTTTTTTTTTTTGATAAATAAACTTGACTGTATTATGTTTCTGTTTTTTTGCTAATACAATTAAATTTGCTTCCATTGATTGCGTCATTTCATGTCTCCGTGACGGATTGGGATGAATTGGAATTATTGCTTTTCTGTTGTTTCCCTTTCGTTTTAATTTATCCAATAAATACATTGGGCGTTACTTTTTTAATACAAAGTTTTGTTGAATAGGGCCGGCTTGATTTTCCTCCATATCCGTCTAGAAGATACTTCAGTTTTTTTTTAACATACTCTAAGTTGCTGAAAATATCTTGTGCTTATGGTGGTAAACTATATGTGTTTATTCCCTCTCAATGATGTATGTCACTTATCACATCACATCAAGTGAAAGGTTTGTGGGTCGGGCAAGAAAAACGCAGAAGTGAGAAGGTTCATGGATGTGGTTAAACACCCCACGTGCCAACCATAAAATCAAACTTTGTTTTTGGTCATTTTAACCAGTTTTTAATTGTTCTTTATTAAAGTTGTTTAATTTAAAAGAATAAAAGGAAGGCAACAAAACATTAAAAGAAAAAACAATGGTTATATGTGGCGGGGATGAGTGGCTGTTGAAATAAATGAGTTGAGGTGTGTGGCTGTGGTTTATCCTTTCCAAAGACTAAAATCTTCCACGTTGGAAAATAGAGATAATTTTGGTGTCTTGGATTCTGCTCTCGTGATCTGTGACAACTGACAGGAACCACAAGAGAATTTGTACTCGTACAGTATCCACTTTTGTAGGTTGTGACTTGTGATAGAAGCCACTTGTGTAACCCCCTTTTGAGGAGAAAGGAGTGAAGGGACTTTACGCTTGGGTTTGCGGTTTAGACCGTCTTTGGTTGCAGTGCAAATTTATTTATATTAATATAATGTATGTAAGTGCAAATGTAAAAAAATGTATATTCTTGTTTAATTTTGATTTAGATTTTACTTTATTTTACTTTAGTTTAAAACAAAAATATGTCAGAACTTATATTCAAATCATTTACACTGTCATGATTTTGTATCAGTATAAATTCATTTGCATTATAATTTAGGTATAAATACAAATATATAATATAAATACATACAAAACAATATAAAATATATGAAAAAATACAGACAGGCCCAATGCAGATTTCTGATTTTTACCTCAGAACTATCAACATTCAATATATCAAAAACCCCCTTTATACGTCAATGCCCACAGTACAATTAACTTAAACCCCAACTATACTTTGAGCATAAAAATTCTGACCCTAGGCCAAACCGTCATTCTCCCAATAAAATTTTACACTCTCATGTTTGTTGTACTACTTTCCAAACTCAGCCTTAATGTAAAACCATAGACATGGATTAAAGTTTGAACTGGCTTTGGGTGAGTGAAGGTAAATTGAACGGACGTGAGTGTGACCTTTCGAGTGTCCATTGCTTTAGAATCGAGAATGAAATGAATTAGAGGAAAGCATTAATTGGCTTTAGTTTAATTTTCTTATTTTTGTATATATCCATGTTCCCATGCCACCTCCAAGCTAAAAGATCCCTTCTCAGTACCAACCATTGTTGAATAGTGTTCTTTACTGAGTATAGTTGCATTTGCACATGACTTCTCTAAGAGGTCATCAGATCCGTTTATGGCAAGGATTAAAGTATCGGCATCGAGTATCATATCGGATAATTTGGATACGGATATGGATATAGATATGCTTTGGAAATGAATGGATGCAGACAAAAAATCTGAATATGCTAGAAAAACACATAAAAATTTCATAATACATTAATAATATTAAATTTTAGGTCAAATAACCATAAATAATGTATAAATATATAGAAAATGTATATTTTAACGATGTATATGAAAAAAATATATTACAATTAATATAATATGATGCATAGATATCACGCAATTTTATTGATAATGTATCAATCAAGAGTCGAAAATGCAAAACATATTTTCCTATTATATTTTAATTATTATATAAATTATTTTTTATTTTACTATTTTTAATTAAAATATCCATTAATAATTTATAAAACGTATAGTCTCAACTTAAAATATATTAAAATCTATTAAAATTTTTAAGATACATATCATATGTAAATTCATAATTTTTAACTTTTAAAATGATTATTCCATTATTAATTATATTTTTATTCCTATAATTTTCTAATTAAAAATCTTTTTTTTTTCTGGTATAAATGTAGATTAATAGATTTGATAGATTCAATTTAAGATTATATTCTTGAATATTTTGTAAACAATGCTTTTATTTTATATATATATATATATATCATGTACAAATTTATAAAATTTAAGTACTAAAATAATTATTCCCTTATTAATATTATATTTTTATAATTTTTTTGAAATTCAAATAATAGTTTGATATAAATGTGGATTTGATATATTATTTATTTCTATTATTTTATAAAATAATGATTTTAAATATTACTTTTTTTAAATTTTAGTTAAACTTAACCGTAATATGTATTGTTTATTTGAATTGTGAAAAAGTAAGACTTTTATGCATTTTTTTATGACCATAAAAGATGGAATTGTGTAGTGGCTTATAGGCGTGAATCTTAGGCTTTCTCTTGCCTGTTTGACGTGCGTTCAAATCCTTGAAATTCTATTTCTTTAGTAAGAGAGCACGCGTATGGGCGTTCGCGTGACACGTGTAGCGAATTCGATAAAGAGTATATTTAATCAGATCCGATTCTAATATCTGATTCAAATCTAATCCAGTTAGAATTGTAGTGGGTTTAGGTCTATAATCTATATTGTTGAGCAAATGATTCGAATTTAGATTTTTTTTTTTGTTTTTTTTTTTTTTTTTTTCTGTAAATCAGCAGCAAAGCAATTGCCCTAGGTTTCAAGCAAGGGCAATTAATCTCAAATCTAAGGGAGGATGTCATTGTCAATAAGGATCAAAACTATGCGACAAATTTTTGAAAAGAAAAATTAAAAACAAAAAGAGTTGAAACGAGTTGGGATTTGCTCCTCACAGCACATCATCGCATGATGGGAACATCTTCCCATGAACAACATATAAATCTGAATTTGGTTGAAACACCCGATACGTCTAATCAAGGGTGTATCAATATTTAGAACCTTGGTCAATACGATATCCCCAATCTCATGTGTGACTGTTTGGGTGATGGTTGAGTTGGTACAAAGAGACATGTGGCTGCCTAGTCATCGCCCGGTCAGTCCAGTCACATCGGTATAGATTGGTCAATTCCACAGCATTCATTCATTCTGTGGCCTAGGCCGGGCTATGCGATTACTGTGGCCCCCCATTTCATCTTCTCAGCCATGTCAGCCACACATCATGCGAATAAGTGTAACTACGGATAAGGAAGAATAAGGAGGACAACCCCACTGGGGGATTAGGACTCTATCCCAAATACCTCGGTGGGGAACCTCATCCTGACAACCCCGGTAGCCCAATCCGACCAGGAGACGGATTTTTGGCTATAAAAAGGTATTCCATGCTCAAGGTAAGGGATTCCAACTTCTAACACCCATACTGCTATTCTGCTCGGACCAACATCCCTATAGCTCAACCCGACCATCCATCACCTCCTACTGACTTAAGCGTCGGAGTACCTACCCGGGGATAACTCCTCGGGCCTCTGACTTCTCCTTTCTTGATCACAAGTCTTGAAGCGCGGCCCCGTCTTTCTATCTTGGCACCGCCTTGTTGGCAAGGACTATCTGGTTGCTCTCCTCAGTTCGTGCACCACTTTGGATTGAGCAGCATCAGATTGGCGCCGCTATGGGGTACGCACAAAAAACATTTCCTGAAAATCCTTCATTCCTTACCACGCAGTCAAGAAAGCGATCAAGATGACAAAGAACCAGTCCGAACGATCGACAGGCCGATTCCCATCTCGAGAATCTTGTCGCCACAGCTCTACATGCCAAAAAACCCAACAAAGCCTAGCCACGGTCGACCCCGCGCGATTCTAGGCAATGGAAGGGAAGGTCGACAAGATCTTCGAAATGATGCAGAACTTAGGATCCGCAGCATCGCCCGACGAGGCCACCCCCCCTCATGCCCTGACGTGTACGAAGGATGATCCTCGCCTCGAGGACCCCAAAGCGCGCCGGGCAGACAAGGGTATAGCACAATCCAACCAAGAAAAGCAAGATATAGCGAGAAGGTCGGCCCCCTTCATCCTCTCTCACAGCAGAACGCACCAAACCATACAGATCCTTGCCAAAGAAAGGCTTGGTAGATGAACACCGCCCCGCGTGGTCTTCGTTGCCGAGTCCAGCTCCGTGAAAGACCGCACTGCGCGCCCTAAGAAGGAAAGGGAAACACACACCGCGGCCCTGGACCATAGGGATAACGAGATTTGGGAACTCCGACAACACTTGGAAGAGCTGGAGCACAGCCAAGGCCAAAGAAGCATAGCGCCAGTTGTAGATCAGCCCGCGTAACTAGCTGCGCCAACCGCCAAGGAACCATCTTTCACTCAAGAGATTGTGGACAAGGTGCCTCCCACAGGATGACGGGCACCTCAGCTTGACAAGTACGATGAGAATACTGATCCTACTGATCACATCGAGGCATTGAAGGCTCAGCTAATGTTGCACAGATTTTTCGAGGGCTTGATGTGCAAAGCCCTAGTGGCCACCCTCATAGGTCCAACCCTAACTTGGTATTCCTCTTTGCCTCCACGTTCCATAGCGTCATGGGAGCAATTGGAAATTTAGTTCCGTGTACAGTTCACAATGAGTTAAAAGCACTGGAAGACCTCGGCCGGCCTTATACATGTACGCCAGAGGAAAGCCAAAACTCTCAAGTACTACTTGGCGAGATTCAACAAAGAGGCATTACAGGTTAGAAACCTGAACCAGTCTGTGGTTGTCACCGCTATTCAACATGGCCTCTGCCCATCACCATTCAACTTCTCCATCTCCAAGAACCCTCCGCAAGCCCTAGTTGCACTGATGAGCCATGCGCAGAAAACATCAATGCAGAAGAAGAGCAAACACAACTACGGGATGAGGAGGAGAGTCCTGACAAGAAAAGGAGAGATACTGAGGAGCGGAAGTCAAAAAATTCAGACCGGGACCATAAGATCCAAGACCGCAGACCCGATCATAGACCACAGACACCTCTGCACCTCCGCGACCTATCGGAACTTCACGTCGCTGAACACACCGCGGTCTGAGGTTTTGATGCAAATCTGTGACCGCAGCTACGTCCGATGGCCCGAGAAGATGAAGACACAAGCCAACAAGAGGAACCACGACAAGTACTGAATTGGTTAGTGATGGACAGTCGAAATGTCAATATGTTTGACCCAAAAATGGTTTTTGGGTAGTTTTTTTAATTCAATTATTTTTTATCTTTTAACTTTTATTTAGTTGTCACATGCTAATTTATTCAGATTGGAAGATCGAAAAGTTGACTTGTAAACTAGTGGCCAAAGTGGTTTTATTTAGGGGTCAAATTTTAAAATATTGCTTAATTGAGTCTTAATTTACTTATTTAGATTTTACTTAATTAGCTTAGTTTCTTTAATTAATTTAATTTACTTATTCATTTGCGTAATTTACATAGTTTGTTAGTTTCCTTAATCATCTTAATTAGTGTAATTTAGTTAACTTAGGTGGTGTTTGATAAAACTTTTCAGATGCCCGAAGTTTGAAATATTTGCTTTTTAGATGCAATGCTTATTTGGTGTTGCATCTGAAATATGATCTGAATTTTTTTTTTCAGATATGAATTTTTAAGACTCAAGTTCGTCACTTCATGCACTCAAACGCATTTCAAATGTGGCCTAAAGTAAATAATTATTAATTATTAATTATTTTAATCTTTTTATAGTCATTATTTATTTTTTAATTTTAATCATTTCATTTATTAATTTGTAATTTGTAATTCTTAATTCTTAATTTATTATTTATTATTTATATTGTTTCAATATTATTTTGAATTTGAAAAAGGAATTTTTATGAGATAATGCGAATTGAACTCAACATTTCCAAATAGTATGTTCTAGGAGTAAAATAGTAAAAATCAATAAATTTCAGATGGTAAAGAGTTGATCTAACACAAACAAATTTATGGATTTAGAGCCTCTAAAAAGTAGAAAAGCACATGCTTTTTTTTTTCAGATTTTAGATTGAAATAATATATTTTTAACTTTTCAAATTTCAGGTTTCAGATTTATCAAACGCCACCTTAGTTAATTAACTTTATGAAAGTGGTCTTTTTTAAGCTTTAGGGTCAAAAATGGCTTTTTCAATAACATTATATGTTTTTGCCTTAAAGTGGCATTTACATCATAGTTTGAGACAATTTTAAAATGGACAAATTTCTTAAACTACCCTTACTATTTAGCTAATTGACAAACTATACCTCTATTGTCTTATAGAACCACTAAGTGTTTTGTGACAATTGACTAGCTCTACCCCTACCATTAACATCCGTTAATGATCCTCAAAATCAGTACACATGTGACACCAAGTGACACAATTTTTTTTAAATCCAATACTACCCTCCATCCCTCTCGATACCCAAGTAGCAGCATCGACCTCTTCCTACTCTGAACTCTCTCTCCTCTTTCTCATCGATTCTCTCTCTCTCTAAGCTTCTAATCGACGCCCCTATTTTTCTATTACCAAAACTACTTTGAAAGTCGTTTTCCGGTGAGTTCACTAAGCTTCTTTTTCGGTTCACCATAAGGCAAACAAGGGAGTTGCAGTGGACAGAGCCCCATTTTCAATGACCCGATTGGTAGGCTCCACCTATCACATATGACATGAATGGACTAGGTGACTCCACAATTGGGAGACAAAAATCTTCTCCACTACTGCACAATAGTGGAGAAGAGGGCTCTAACAGTAGAGAAGAGGGCTCTAATAGTAGAGAACTAGGGCGATACAGGTGACTTTAACAGTGGGTTGGTGGAACCATGGGCCGCTACCTAAACTATGGTGGCGATATAGGAATGGACCAGGCGGTGGTGGGCCAGTGATCGAACGACAGTAGAGAACGAAGGCTCTGACCTTGCAATGCCGCCATGGTTCGAATAGGTCCCGGACTTCCTTCCATCGTCACATTCACCACCACCTTCGCTTCCTCATTGTATCTCTGCATTTTCACCACCCCCAAATTTAGTCGAAATCAAAGCTCGGAGTCGGAATTTGAACACAGATATAAGAAATTATATTGATGAGTGAAAGAAGTTTGACTGCTGTACCTCGATATTATGAGAAGAGGGAGGCAGAGATATAAGTGGAGACGATGCTGCTATGAACACATTAATACATGTTTGGAGGTGATATAGTAGAACATTGGATTTCGAAGTACTATGATTTTCGTTGTCGCTCAAGGCCAATCCGACAGTGTAAAGGATCGGTTCGGACTTCAGAGGAGCATCTCTCTATAACTTCAATTGGCTTTGATGGTTTTCAGTGACAAGGTGTCGGAGTTCGCTGACGAGGCGGAGGAATAGGTTGCGGTGGGGGTTTAGTTTTCGGGGCTTTTGCCGAAATTCATCGCTTGAAACTTCTCTTTGACAGGTAGAGAGAGAGAGAGAGAGAGAGGAAAGAGGAAGGTAGTTGCTTTGGTTGTGGAGTTGGAGGGGAGAGAAGAGGAAGGAAGGGGTGGTTGCTTGGAGACTTACTCTTCCTTGTGGCGTTGGTTTGCCTTCGTTGCGTGGGGATGCTGTCGGTCGTTCTTCGTGAATCTTTCATTTTCCTTGTTCAAGACTTTCTCTTTCTCCACTTTTTTATGTTTCATTGTGGAAATTTGAAAGAAAATAATGAGTAAAATGGTCTTTTTCGCCATTTCGTTAATGATGTTAGTGTTTTGGAGGTTTTAATCAATTGTTAGAAAGTTTAGGGGGTAATATAATACAATAGTTAGACAGTAAGGGTATAATTCTTGTTTATCACACTTATCTTTTCTAATATGAACTAATATATAATATTAGATATGTGTTTAAAATTTTTTACTTTATGTATTTATGTAATTTTTTGTATTTTCTATTTTTTTAAATATATTATCGAACTATGACATCATGGGTTGGTCCAATGATCTGACTACCACTTAGGAAAGAAAAATGGTTTCATTTATGGATTCATTTTAATTTTTGTATCTCATTTCCATCATTAATAAAAATGTGTTTTATTTATCATATATATCTTTGTTTAATATGACAAATATATAATTAGTGATGTGCCTAAAATTTTCTAATTTTTCTATTTATATATTTTTATCTACTTTTATATTTTTAGTATTTAATTATGACATCATGGATTCATTTATTTGACCTAAATGGTAAAACTAGTTATTTGCCACTTAGAAAAACTGGTTTAGTTATTATTTGATCTTTAAAATATAGGTTTTATACTATTAATGTGTTCATGGATTTAATTGGTGAAATTTAATGATAATAGATAAAAATACCTTAAATATTGATGATGCACGATCTGACAGCTCTCTGCTGGAAGGTGACTCGGATGCCGAGCTAGACAATTCCTTGCTGATAGATGACTCTGACGCCGAGCTGGCTAGTTCGTTGGGGAGACATGTAGAGAGACAGTATTAGAGTGCCCAGGTTGCTTTACCCAAGGTGGACACTTTGATGTTTAAGTCACCGAACTAGAGATTTTTAAGAGAGAGCTAAAGAGCTGCAAGAGCTAAATTGCACATACCCTTTGAGGTTGGAAATGAGACCTTTATATAGGAGTAAGAAATCGGGAGCTTCCTATAACGCGTTCGAGATTCCTGGGAAACTGCGTTCACCATGTTCGGAGGAGAGGGATAGAGTCCGTTCAATCAACTCCGATGTGGATGATACGAAAAACAGGTGTAATGGTCAAGCGTCGTGGTCCCAAAGAAGTTGGAAATAGTAACTTGTTTAAGGAGAGGTCAACGAGCACGTCTCGCAGGTCGCTACCTGGACTTCAGTCAAGTCGAAAAGTCCTCGAGGAGGCCGCTACCTACGCCAAAGCCACTTCGATCAGTACTGACGAGGTACCATAGGTCGACAAGTAACGATGAGGTATATAGGTCGGCCTTGGACGAGGTATTGCTAGCCGCCCTGCTAAGGTGCTCGACTTGTGTATGAGGTCGCCAGTTGGGTCTCCATTAGGCCACCAGAGGTAGGATGCTAGGTCGACGGAGGTAGGTCGCCAGGTTGGCAGAGGTAGGTCGCTAGGTTAGCGGAGGTAGGTCACCAGGTCACCAGAGGAAGGTCACCAGGTCGGTGGAGGTAGGTCGTCAGGTCGGCGGAGGTAGGTCACCAGGTTGGCGGAGGTAGGTCGTCAGGTCGGCGAAGGTAGGTCACCAGGTCGGTGGAGGTAGGTCATCAGGTTGGCGGAGGTAGGTCACTAGCTAGGTTTCTAGTAGGTTGACAATTGGGTCTCTATCATTTTGGCTAAGGCAAGTCATCGCCTACGTGGTGCTGGGGTGTCATGCAACAATTCTAGGATTGCCATATGGCACACTGTCACTAGAGGGCCAAATATGCCCTTATCAAAATAGAATGGGAAATTGTCTAAAACTCATCATGACTTTTAAGCATTTCTCTTAAACTAAGAATAACATTAACAGTAACTTAATGCTAAACAGAGTAATGGGTGTTAGTAAATTGCCAATTTACCCTTTATTATATTTAACTCATTTTTCAATATTTTAGAAATACCCTAGTTATTATTTGACTCAAAACCCATTTTTCAGCTTCCTTGGAATACTTTCAAGTAGCACAATGAGAGCAAAATGTCTCTCAATGAGTAGAAATCTTATATATAAGGCGGTTTGGCACTTAAGGGCATTTTAATCATAAAAATATGTTTAACAAGACCTACTTGCCATTCAAGGGTGGTTTGGTCATGAAAATTGCATTTTTGCTGATGTGGACAATTTCTGCTAATATACAGTAATGGATGGTGAGTTTTGGAAAATAAAATCTCATTGACATGGGGTTCCCTAGATGTTTTGAAAAGTTATATTGAGCTTAAGATAAATACTAAAAAGTCATAGTGGATTTTAGACAATTTCCCATAAAGAATTAAATGAGAGAGAATAATAGTTAATGAATTAAATGAGACTTAATGAGAAAATGAAATATACTAAAAATTAATATCCAAATTACAATTTATACCCTCATAATATAGAGAGACCAAATTCAAAAGTAGGGATGTTTTAATTTAAAAAAATTTAGAAACCTAAGAATGCATTCACACTTTTGCAGCAATATAGATATAGATAATACTAATAGATATTATTACTAATTATTGCCACATATAAAGCATGTGCACCTTTATGGTAAATAATGACTGAAAACAGAAAAAGGAAAAATAAGAATTGCCGAAGAATTGGAGTTTAGACATGTTCTCACATAACACGCTTCACACAAACCTCACAGCATATTTGGCTGTGCATATGAAAGATCTCCGTACTTGAAAATATTTATTCACGAGAGAATATGAAATGAAGCATATAAGTAGGGAGATATTTCGAATACAAGGTTGTAAGATGTTTCGAACGGGCTCTGCACTGAATGAAGACATAAATATGATACTGTATAAGTGTATATTGGGAACATGCCAACATGGCAGATCTACAGCTGTAATGAGGCGAGAGAAAATCAAGGGCCGCGGCGGACCGCCCCATTGCTCGCTCATAAGTAACCACCAGCAGCAGCATTTGCGCGATTGGTAGGATAAAGTAATCAAGGCGACGAATTTGCCCAATTCTGTTTTACACCATCTTCACCGGTAACCTTTCTACAATCATCTCCATCTTTCTGAATCAAATCTAATATATTACATTTATACCTCCGCCTCTCGCTACTTCCGGTTTTGATTTTTTTTTTTTCTTGAAAGTGTTTTTTTTCGCGTGAAATCTTTGTATAAGAAAGCTCCTTCAGAATACAATCCGGCTACAGTGAGGTTAGATCTCTAGATCTCCGTTTCTTGCTTTTTTCCCTTCTCGGTTTTCTATCTTCATGAATCAATGATTATTTTTTTTTGCTGTACTTGTGCTTTCTAATCTTTATTGTTTGTTCGTAGTTCCAGGATTGGTTCTTAACGTGTTATGGAGTATGATTCATGACTACTGTACTTCTTTTTCATTAGCTATTGATTGGATGACTTGGAATTTTTAACTAATAATATAATGTTCCTTTTTGGTTTATGGAACTCTTGACGGCATTGATATGTTGACGTTATGCATCATTCTTATTATTTTTCTCTGCTTCCATGCTTGTAGTTCTACGTTATAGAGGATATCTTATATAACCTGAACCCATAACAACCCTGTTTTTTTCTAAGCTCATATGTAGTGTAAGCCATTGAAATTGCCTATAGGCAGATCGGTACATAGAAAGACACGTTAGAATCCAATCCCAATTTTTGGACTATTAGCTACCTCGAATTGAGATGGCCTTTAATCCCGAAATCATGATCTGAAGCCAGAACTTAGAGCCCATATTAGCTACCTCGAATTGAGATGGCCTTTAATCCCAATTTTAATCTTTATTTATTTGAAAATTTTGACATTGTTTAACTAACTTTCAAAAGCCCATATTAGGCGTCTCCTTTCTTAAAGACATTCTTCTTGTTACAATGTTATCAAAGTATCAACTAATCATCGATTGGTCAATTAAGGACTAAACCGAATGCATCCCAAATTAGCCGGTCACTACTACAATGTGGTCACAACCTAGGATAACTAGTCAATTAATGACTAAACCGAAGGTTCTTTTGCATTTATTTCTAATTATTTAAAATAACACAATAATGTTTTCATTATTCTTATATGTACCGTTGGTTCAAGTATTTGTGAAGGAATACATTTGGTTGATTAACTTTTTTTATCTTCTTTTTAAAAACAAAGACCGTAAACCAAATGTTTAATATCATTCTTTTTGTTTCATATTTGCAATCTATATTAACTTTGCCAAGGAACCGTTCAACCTAAAAGGTTAAACTGTTATGTAAGGTCCCTGAATAAGTTTTTGTTCTCTAAAACAACACGTCCACCTATGCCTTGTTCTAAAATGTAATTAATTATAACGAGGGCAACACAGATCAAACACTATACCACTTGTTTGAACAAGCTATAATGCCATCTCAAGTAACAGTTCAACATAAAATCTTAAGCAGTTAGGTGAGGTTCCTGCAGTGATTTAATGATGCAAGCTTTAGCACATTTTCAAAAGGCGTACACCTGGTGTTTCTTGTGCTTTACCCTAGGCATGTGCCTTTAGAAAATTTGTGCATTTTTTTTTTCTGTTTATTTATGTCATTCACTCACAAAAGCTCCAAAAACCCCTATTTGTTAATTTTACTCATTCATTCATTATAATAAAAAATTTCATTTTAATAAAAGATGTTTTCAAAAAAATTAAAATTATAAAATCTTTTTTTATAGGATTTAAGAATTTAAGGCCCTAATATAGACTTGTTTGGGCTTGCGTTGAAGGGCTTGATACAAAGGTGGCTCGTAAAGCTAGGAATGCATAATGTTTAACGTCACATTGGATATTTTAAGTAACACAATTTGGGAAAAAATAAAGAGATTGAGAGCTTTACATGCTTGAATATGTTTTATATGTAATGCTTGATTTTATTTTTAAATTTTCATTTTAAATATGTTTTACATGTTATGTTTATGTATTTTAATTTGAGATAGTATTTTTTTTTTCAAATTATTTATTTTAAAATTTAAGTTTATATTTTTATTTAGGGTAAATTACAAAGACCCCTCGTACTATGGGGTCTGTGACAAAGACCCCTGTAATTTGTTTTGCGACAAAAAACCCCTTGTACTATGACTGTGAGACAAAAACCCCTTCCGTTAGTTTTTTGTTAAAATCCACCGCTATAATTTTTTTAATACCCATATTACCCTTCTAATAACTATTTTGGACAATGCTTAAAAAAACACTATTCATCTTCCCCAACCTGAAGACACATGAACAGTACGGTAATCCATTCTACCCCAGATCCTTTCACATTTCTCTCTCTCCCCCGATCTCTCTTCTTCCCCTTTCCCTTTCTTCTTTCGGCTTTACTCAGTTTTCCGTTCCACTCGACCATAGTTGCCACATCTCATTGTCCGAATAATCAGCCGACAAGCACACAAGGCCACTTTTGTATTTTATAATATAATACATACTCGCTCTCGCTCTCTCTCTCTCTTTTCCCACACTCGGCTAAATCCAAATTTTGCAGTAGAGATACCAGAGAGAGAGTAAAGGGGAAGGTTAAGCTGGAAGAAGAAAGGGGAGGAGAGAAACATCTGCAATTACCAGTAGTAGTCCCTTTCGGTCCAGGTGCCCTTGCGGAAGGTATACGACAACGATATAAGCGGCCCCGCACAAGCATGTCACAGCTCCAAACACACCGCACCGCTGCCACCGACGGCAACGAAGACGACGAGCACAGTGAAGCGGACGTGGAGGAAGCTGAAGACGACGACGACGATGAGAGCAAAGCAGGTCCACACTCGACCACCGCCGAAGCTGTGAGCGGTGAGCCGAATCTGTTAGCAGCCTACCGGCCAATGAAGCTATCTTCTCACTTGCAGAGGCCTCAGATCTTAGCTCCGCTGCTGGATCTTGAAGTCGAAGACAAGGATGAGGAAGGTAAGTAGTCGAGAGAAACATAGTTCGAGAAACGCGAGGAGTCATTGACGAGAGGGAGAGATTTGAGGTTACGCAGTGGATCTGTGCACAGGAGGGCTACGACGTGCTGGCGAGCTTCATCCTCTAGACCTGGAGGATACTGAGAATAAACAGGCTGAAACTCCATCGACGGGAATCACGCCTTCCGTTTCTGCTTCTTCATCCAAGTCGTCCTCTTCCAGAAGGCTCTTGAAGAGATGGGTCTTTTTGAAGGACTTCCTCTACCGAAGTAAAAGTAGGGAGAGGGAACAATAAGAGAAGTTTTGGTCTTCGATTTCCTTCTCTCCTGCTAAAGAGAAGAAGTCTTCATCGATATCTCTCTCCTCTTCGAGCTCGAAGGAGAAGAAACCTTCAGCGGTGCCTACAACGGTAGAGGCTTCTAGGCATAGAAGCCGAAGCGGAGTCAATAGGTTTCTGCGAAGAAAACTTTTACAGGTAAACCATCCAATGGCGTTGTCAAGCGTCGGATTCCCCCGTCACCTCATGAGCTGCATTATACGGCAAATAGAGCCCAGGCGGAGGAAATGAGGAAACTATTACTCGTTTCCTGTTTTTGCTGTTTGGGGATTAGAATGTAAATCTTGATAACTTTTGTTTTGGGATTTATCATCTATGCGTTTAGGTATTGGAGCCATCGTTGCTTGGGTACATAGAAATTATGGTTTCCTCCGTCATTTGGAATTCCACGCACAGTTATAGAATGCCGACTAGATTAGGGACACGCCGATTAAAACTCGGTTTCCATTCTGTGTCGAAGCCCAATATGAGCTTGTGAAGTCGCCGGTGGATGTAAAGGAATCTAAGAGAGAGGGAGAAAGAGAAAAATGTGAAGGAATATGAGATGGGATTATTGTACGAGATCGGGGATGATGAATAGTGTTTTTCCCCAATTGTCTGAATAGTTATTACAAGGGTAATATGGAGATTAAAAATTATTATAAGGTGGATTTGAACGGAAAGTTAATGAAAGGGGGATCTTTGTCTTTCGGTCATAGTACATGAGAGTCTTTGTCGCAAAACAAAGTGTAGGGGAGTCTTTGTCACAAACCCCATAATACAGGGAAAGTCTTTGTAATTTATCCTTTTATTTAATATATTTTATTTTTTAAAATTTTTAGCTTTTATTTTTTTTATTTTTTGCATTTTTGCACCTTGCTTCGAAAAGGCATATGCCTCGCCTTGCACGCCTCAGGTGCAAAATTCTCCTTGTGCTTTTAAGGGTCCTTGAATAAGATTTTATTCTCTAACAAACTTATTTATGGGATAACATCAATAACTTAATTTTTTTATTTTAATAAATGAGTGACATCAATAACAAATTTAGAATATATCATTTCTCAAGCAAACTAATCAGTACTTAGACACCGATTAAAGAGGCCCAAATGACTAGTCATCACTTCACTGCATTTGACAACACTACCTCAAGTATAAACAGTTCTAAGAAAATGATTTTTGATGTTATGGAAACTGTAACATCATTCATCAATGGATTTTGTGTTTTGATTGATTTTGTATTTTGGTGTTGCTGGGTATAAGTTGTATTAGTGTTTGTCTTTTCACTTGGGTGATTTTCTTGTCACCTTTCTCTTTTTCTTTTAGGCAAGGTTTGTAAAGGTTTCCTACCTTTTCCTTCAAACTAAATACAGCCTTAATGGATTTTCTATTTATTCTTTAAAAAAAGTGTGTGAGAGAGAGGGGGTGGGGGTGGGGGGTGGTGGCATAATGTGCAAGTCTCTGCTTCACAACAGATTGCATGAATTATCCAAACTTTCCGAGGTGCATTGCTCGATTGTATTGGATTTGTAGTAAACTGAATCAGTTGGAAACTATGAAAGAGAGCAACATGGAGGCCCTTTAGAATAACTTAGATATTAAGATTGAAGATAGGGAAGGCTTGCCAGTCCATGGCAAGATCAACAATGGGATTTTTCAAAAATGATCATAAAGGCTAGCATCCAGCATCTTTTTTCCAAAGGAGCCACCAGACTGCAGCAATAAAGCATCAGCATCCCAGGGTTTCGGAGAGTCTGGAAACTCTTTACTAATATGAATGCACATTTCAATCCATGTATTCTTTGTCTTTGGAGTTGCAACCTTTTCGTTATGTTAGATCATGAATATTTCTATATATTAAGCCTCTATAATTCAATCAGTCTATGTCCATCATACCAGCTGGCAGCTACCTGCTGCAAATATCATATTTATAATTTTCTGCTAACTGCATCTATTCATTGGTGTTTGTTTTCATTGTTATGTTTTGTGGCAGGTGTGTCTCTCTTTACATATTTGGGATTGGCTTTTCCTAGTTGACAGAACTATTTCACTCTGGCCGCTCCAACAAAATCATACTCTTCTCGCACCTCTAATCGGGTGCGGGGTAATTATGATGGGGTGATTATACTATGTGTTCTGACAAGTGCAAGATCATCTCACATTTGGAGATTGTGCCATGCTTCAGAGGGTCTGTCGCTTGACTATGGCTAAGATTTCTATGAACCAGGACCCAAAAAGCTTTGGAGATTTACATACTTTCTGATAGTAGGTCATCACATATTGGACATCTTCAACCTCTGTTATTTGAACTTGATAGACGTCCAGAATAGCTTGTATATCAATAATTTTTCAATACTGAAATACAGTTGGACTGTGAATGAAGGTCCTGTCTATCATAATGGTAAGGTTTTCATGGTTCCATGCTTACATCCATCACCCCAGAATAATTCAATTCATTGAGGTTCAAAACTTAACTTCAGGAAGAATATAATTTTTAAAATGGCAATTGCCCCTTCTTTCTCATGCTAGAAAGCAATTCAACAATCATCTGAAACAATGAATCAAACTTTGAAGGTTCAAAGTGTTTCTACAAGTTTAAGTCCATTGCTTTGGGAGTCATATGAGAATAATTGATGAGACTAAAAAATACCCTATTTTTATCCTCAAATATTCTCTCTTTTTCATTAATTTAGCATTTAATTGGACTCATTACTTTTGTATTTCGATTCAGGGCAAGTAAGAAGGCAATTGGAAGAAAATAAGACAAATCGGATGATTTTGCACAGTTTCGGCACCATTCAGTAATCTGGGCATAACTCTCAATTACGGACTCCGATTTGAATAATTCAAGAGACATCAGAAATATGAAAGAAAGATCCACAACTTTTATATTTTGGGTTTTGACAGATTCGATCCGCATCGAAGACGAAACCGGGCCCAAAGTTAGAGCAAGTTCGTAATAAAGCCCATTTCACAGCTGAAGCCCAATTCACAGAAGAGCCTTGTAGCAGCCTAACTTGAAATCAAGAGCCTAGAGTCCCAATTTTGAATGTAACCTCCAGAAAGAGAGTCTTATTAGATTTAAAATTTTGAATGTAATTCTATAAAGATAAGAAGATTGGATTAGATCAATAGATAAGAGATATGATAGGATTAGTTCAAAACAGATCAGGACTTTCTAACTTGAGGTTAATCTCCTAGAAGGAGTTGGAGAGAGCCCTTCCTCCTAAAGCTATATAAAGGGGGGGGGGGGGGGCGGACCAGCTTTAGGCATCACTCAATCATCTAGCAATCAAGCATCAAGCAACTCAAGAAGATCAGTTCGGCCTAGTGAGAAGCGAAGCTTGGAGGGTTTGGAAATCATGAGCAGCTAAGTCTTTTCTTTTCTGGTTCAAGGGGGAGGTTTGATTGTATCATTGTGAGGTTCTGTATTTAACTCAAGTTCTTTCTTTTTAATTCAAGTATTCGTTGGTTATTGTGCATATTCTCAATGGATGTTAATGTTAATTAGTCTGACAAATTAATTAATGTTGATTTTCCTACTGCTATCCATGGTTCAGTGATCCGTAA
>NW_010729411.1:276459-286785 GCF_000365185.1 Nelumbo nucifera
AGTGCATCCCCGATCATTACCTTTGTTCGACAAAGGGGCTGATCCTGTCACTATGATCACCCACTCAGATGAATTCTCAGACTGTCCCAACATACCCAGGTTTTGACCCCCGCTAAGGATCTCACTGATTGGTACATCAAAGATAGCCCAATCCGACACCCAGTGCAGTGTCATAATCGAGTCTAGGGGTCGGGTGTAACTTTCCAGTTTTGCCCATTAATCTCCAAGGTCCAGAGCAATACTGGAAATCTGGTCCAGTTCAAAAATTCAATTAATCCTACACTGTAGGTGCCTAGGGTCTCACCCTGGTAGCTGAGACAGGCCACCCCAACCGACTTGGTAGCACAACAGTGTCAGTCTTATCAGGATAGGTCTCCCCAGACCGACCCACCGGCTGTGGACAGTCTAAATTAACACGAGTCTCATTAAGTGTCCAGTTTAAGGGTATTATACAGAAACATACCAAGTGAAAATGAATCGAATATGTACTTTTATTCATTTATAATAAACTCATAATGTACATCATTCTGATTGAAGCTAAGGGCATACAAAACTGTCCAACACATATGGATGGCCGAACCATGCAGGGCGGTTGGGCAAAATTTCGAAAATTTCTTTTCTCCCTTCTAGGGATTGTATTCCCAGTTTAAAAAAAAAAGACTATATTTTTCAAGGATTGTTCTTGATCCAAACTAGACCAGATCTGAAACAAAAAGTGAGTGAGAGCAATACCTGATACGGAATCTACACGTATAGCTTCCAACTTAGGTGTTCATGCCCAAAGAGGGTACCAAAACCTGCTTCCACTAAATATGGCGCAGCTTGAGATGAAGCAGGTTCAGCAATGCAGTCTTTCAATAAGAACTGCAATCCAATAGCTTGGATTAAGAAAGGGAGGAGAGCACAAATTCAGATCTAACTTTTCTTGCAAAAATTCAGAATTAGGAACTAATCTTTATTAGTTCAAGAATGGAGATTGAAGAAGGTATATGGCAGCAAGAGTAGAAGGTGAGGGAGAACTTGTTAGATAGTGTATGCCCTTAGCTCCAATTAGATTGATGTACTTATTGTCATTTATTGTAAATGAATAAAGTACATAATCGATTTGTGTCATTATGGTATGTTTCTGTGTAATACCCTTAAACTGACACTTATGAGACTCGTGTTAGTTTAGAATCTTCACAGCCGTTGGAAAGATTTAGGGAGATTTATCCTGCCAAAGCTGACACTAATGTGCTACCAAGTTGGTTGGGATGGCTTGTCTCAGCCGCTAGGGTGAGACCTTAGGTACATGCAGTGTGGGTTTTCTTGAAACCCTGAACTGGACCAAATTCCAGTATTGACCTGGACCTTGGAGTTAGATGGGCAAAACTGGAATGTTACACCTAACCCCTAGACTCGATTGTGGTACTGCACTAGGTGTCGAATTGGGATGTCTTTGATATGCCAATCAAGGAGATCCTTAGAGGGGGTCAAAACCTGTGTATGTTGGGACAGTCCAAGAATTCATCTGAGTGGGTGATCATAGTGWMARGATCAGCCCCTTTGTCGRACAAAGTGAATGATCGGGGATGCACTCTCTCTAATGGAAACCTAAACTGCCGGCAATTGATTTCCAATGTTGAATTTGTTTTTTGCAAAATATATTTATATAGAGATATACATATATAAATATATATATATTATAGTTTCAAAATGTTTGCAAAATGTTTCAATTCCCAGGATCCATGTAAGTAGAGAGTGTAGCACTGTTCCTACTAGCTGTGGGAGAGGTTCTCTCTTGTCAGGCAATGTTTGATCATTATGGGCTGAGAGGTTAAATGTAAGATCATTGAGGGTAATACCTGATGGGCTAATCTTGCATCTGCCCACAGTCCTCGAGTTTTTATAAGGTGGCTGGACCCAAGGACTATTTAGTGTAAATGTTGGGCCCATTAAGAGCCCATGGTGATGGACTCAGGGGTTCACTATCTCCTACAGTGAATTCGGTCAGGCCTTGTAACAAAGGTTGGGCTGAACCCATGTGGCTGACGTGTAAATCAATGTTTAGGTCCCATGCCATACAAAGAGAGCCAATTGGGCAACAGGTTAAAAGTTAAGTAAGCATATAATCTTAATGGGCCAAAAGACCAATTCAAACTAGGCTTAAATTGGTTAATTAAAAGGAGGCAAGAACTGATTTATAATCTGATTAGGATTAGCTGAAAGGATAAGATAAGTCTTATTCATTTAAGAGTCCAGATCCAAATATTAGATTTGGATCAAGAAATTCTCTCCTAATTAGATTAGGAACCTGATCCAAAGAAGACCATAAATAGGGGGCAAATTCCTCAATATTATACACAACAATCTGCAAAATTCTTTCCTTATTCTTGCTATACCTACCCAATTCAATCTCCACCTGTTGAACTAGTCAAGAAGAGTTATTGATATTGTTTCTTGGCTGAAGAAACAATGTGAAGTCATGCTCACCTTTACTCCATTCTTGCTGAAGAACTCGGTTCTTGTTGAAGAGTCATCCCATTGATCCTACTTCACTACGTATTGTGTCATCTTCAGTGGAAGTGGGTTTTGGTTTTCTCCTTGGGTGTGAACACATTCATTGGGAGTTATTGCTACTTCGGACCTGGTATTTCCCTCTCCTCCCTTTGGTTTCAGATCTTGTCTAGTTTTGTTTCAAGAATGATCCTTGAAAATACAATTTTCTAAAATAGGGAATGTGATTCCTAGACGAGAGAGAGAGAAATTTTTGAAATTTTGCCCAACCTTCCTGCAAGGTTCGGCCATCCAAAACCAGACCCGATTTGAATCCGTGCAAATAGGCAGAATCGATTCTACCCGATTTGCGCAGATAAGGGTTTTCGCTGAGAATTCGGTTCCCAGCCATGGGCGATTGATCTGAAATTAAATCTTTTATTTTCTGTAATATATTTAGAACTGTTCTATTTATATTTCTTGAAATTCGGGTTGTTCGTATGGTGGAGATTGAATTCTTTTATTGGCGCAAGAAATCCGCACACCTGTTGATTTATTCTATTCATTCTTGGTCTGCAAATATATATTTTTTTTTAATTTTAGACGGGATGTATAGGATTTGATTCTGATGTAATATTAATAGAAAAATTAGGTTTTTTCTGTTTTATTTCATGGAAGATGAAGTTGGTTCGCGGGAGTAGAAAATTTGCGTAGATAAGAAATCTGCGATCTACGAATTGCAGTAATGAAAACTGCAATCTAGGAACTAATTTCTTGTTTTGCAGGGTTGCAGCCTTACAAACAGCCCCCTTTTGTGTTTGTTCACTGATTCTTGAATGTCATTTATCGGTTATTTAATTTCAGATCATCTTCTTGAATTGAATCTTGAATTAAATATCAAACCCTAGACCCATTCGAACCAGATTGGACCAAACTGGTTAGATTGAATCTGTAGTTCAATGGGGGCTGTTCTCAGCCCTAAAATTTCCTTCATGGGCTGAGGGATTGATGGTTAATTGCAAGATCCAATTCGGCCCACATCTGTAAAACCCAGTTTTAATCTGTTAAAACTACTTTATCCCAATTCAGCATAAATGCTATACGGGTCGAACTGCTCTTTGCAATTCAACACATATACTTAGATAATATTAATTGGTAATATTATGAAATTAAATGGGATTTATTTATGGGTTTTATAGTTATTTAATTGATTTGATCATTTATGAATTTCATGCATGTTATGTATGGATGTGTGTTGTGCTACGTCCATGGGCCATAAGCACTTGGCCCATGCTGATTCGATAGTGGTTCTTTCGCACACCATGGATGAATGCACATCATTGCCATAGTGTCCTTAAGATCATTGGATGATCTCCCTGTGTGATGGGCCCTACATCAGCTTCCTCCACAAGAGGAACCGTGCAGAACCCTAGCCGTTTAGGGCCCATTAAAATCTGGCTTTATGAAAGTCAGTGGGAGCAAATTTGGTTTGACCTAAATAAAACTAGGGTGTAATCATTCGTTCCCCTGAAAAATATAAGTGCGTGTGATAGGGTGTTTAATATGATGAACTCTCTAAAGGCCTTCCATCATTAGCATTAAGATGGGCCCTTCAGTAATGAGGAGATGCACCATAAAATTGGGCTATCCATTTGCTGTTGGATTTGTTGAATTGTTTCATAAGATGATAGGGGCATCATAGACCGATGTGGGAGGGGTCTATCCTAAAATGGAAGACTCTCTCATGGTACCTTGGCGTTCACAAATATGATGGGTAAGCACTTACTAGACAGAAAGATTTAACCTAAAATGGCAATGAAACAGTTGGCGTTCACAAATATGAGTGGATGTGATCCTTTACAGAAGGTAGTGGGGTTATGCAACTAAAACAGTTGGCTCCATGCATTGTATGTGGTTTCCCACATTTCAAGAGACATAATTTTGTAGTCTCCATCACTGAGATAGGAGGGAAATCTCAAAGATGAATAAATGGAAATGGAACATAGATTAAAAGTCATATCTATGTAGAAAACATGAATCAATTTAGGTTGTGGACTAATGATCAACCTTGCCTTTTATCAGACATGGCAAACAGACAATTCACCAAGCTGCTGGACGATAACAAACTTAAGGGCCCAAATTATGCTAACTGGTACCGTAACCTTATGTTGGTATTAACATCCGAAAAATTGGACAAGGTTGCTAAGAACCCTATTCCGGATCGTCCAGGTGATAGGGCTTCTAAGGCATGTAGGAAGGAATTTCAAGAATGGGAAGATAAGAATTCTCATGCCCGGTGCTACATCATAGCCTCCCTCGACAATCCGATATAGAGACAATTCAATCAGATCAAAGTGTCCAAGGATATCTTGGATAATTTGAGGACAATGTATAAAGAGTATAATCGTTCTACTCGTCAGAAGGTCTTGAAGCTATTTATGACCGCAAAAATGAACGAGAGCCAGATGGTTCATGACCATTGTATCAAGATGATGGGTTACATTAATGAACTAGAGGCACTCGAGTCAGGGCTAGATCATGTCATCAAGGTTGATGCCATCCTAAATTCCTTGCCTCCCTCCTTCAATCAGTTTATCATGAATTACAACATGAATAAGCTAAATGTTAGCCTTCAAGAATTTAGCAATATGTTGTAGAGGACTGAAGACCTGATTAAGAACGATAAATCGATAGCCATGATTATTGATGGTGGAAATTCGGTTAAGAAGAAGAGGAGGGCAAAGAAAAGACCTCAAAAAAAGACTATCAAACCGAAAACAAAGCAATGGATGCCTGTCACTTTTGCAAACAGACCGGCCACTGGAAGAGGAACTGCCCTCAATATCTAGAGACTAAGAAGCATGGTAATTTCGAATCTTTTATCATAGAGACCAATTTGTTGGTCACTTCTGCTTCCTGGTGTATTGACTCTGGGGCTTCAACTCATGTGTGTAACTCACTGCAAGTGTTCAAGATAAGCAGAAGACTGGGTGACGAAGAAGTGACGCTCTACTTGGGGACTTCTGCAACTGTTGCAGCTATGGCCATAGGCACTATAGAATTAGTTTTTAGAGAAGGAATTATTGTACTAAAAGATTGTCTTTTTGTACCTAATTTAAGAAGAAATTTGATTTCTGTCTCAAAATTGTGCATGGATGGTTATTTTATCTTATTTAGTAATGTAATTATTAAACGGAATAACAAATTCCTCACATACGGAGAACTTGAGAACGGTCTCTATGTTCTCCATCCTTCTCTAGAAACAAAGATTTTCGAAACTATGTCAGAAATAATCCTCAAGAAGAGAACTCGTGATACAATTAATCCCACGTGCCTATGGCATTACCGACTTGGCCACATCAACATAGATCGTATCACATGGTTGGTAAAAGTTGATCCTTTGGATTATCTAATTGTAGAAGATCTTCCAACCTATGAACCTTGCCTTTAGGGTAATATGACGAAGCGAACATTTGCGGGAAAGCCTAAAAGGTCTACAGGCACACTTGACCTGATACATACTGATGTATGTGGTCCCCTTAATGTTAGGACACATAACCAGTACGTTTATTTCATAACCTTTATCGATGACTATTCTTGGTATGGTTACGTGCACCTAATGAGACATAAGTTTGAATCCTTTGAAAAGTTCAAAGAGTTCAGACAAGAAGTCAAGAAACAGTTAAGGAGAGAAATTAAGACCCTTCGATCAGATCGTGGCGGCGAGTATCTCTTTGACGAATTCAGGGACTACTTAAAGGAAAATGGGATTGTATCACAACTGCCTTCTCTTGCTACACCACAATTAAACGGTGTGTCAGAGAAAAGAAATTGAACTCTATTAGATATGGTCCGATCACTTCTCGTCCACTCAGAGTTACCTACATCCTTTTGGGGTTTCGCATTAGAGACTGTGATTTACGTGTTGAACCGGGTTCCAACCAAATCCATTCCTAAGACACCATATGAGCTATGGACCGCTAAGAAACCAAGTGTAAGACACTTGATGATTTGGGGTTGTCCAGCACATGTTAAAAGAACTAGTGCTGACAAATTGGAATCCAAGACCAGTCATTGCCTATTTGTAGGTTACCCCAAAGGCTCTGTAGGTTACTTGTTCTATGATCCAAAAGAGCAAAAGGTGTTTTGCAGTTGAAATGCCCACTTCCTATAGGAAGATTATATTCTAGATAATCCTCATCAAGAAGTTGTTCTTGATGAGGAGAGCCCAAGGGTAGTGGGAGATGTTCCATCAGCTCCAGAAAATAACCAACCTATAAGATCTACCCGGGTTTCCAGGCCTCTAGTTCGTTACGGCTATGACCAAGAAAGTTACTTAGTGGAAGCCACGACCAGTGAGGAGGATCCCGTGACTTATTCGGAAGTTATATTAGACATAGATTCCTTGAAGTGGGTAGATGCCATGAGAGCTGAGATGGACTCAATGGAGACCAATAGAGTCTGGACTCTAGTAGATCCACCCCTGGGGTAAAGGCAATTGGTTGCAAATGGATCTATAAGAGGAAGAAGGGCCCCAATGGTAAAGTTGAGACCTACAAGGCTCGCCTTGTGGCGAAAGGGTACACTCAGAAAGAGGGAATCGATTATGAGGAAACATTTTTGCCTGTAGCCATGCTTAAATCCATTTGGATCCTGCTAGCTGTAGTAGCATACCATGACTACAAGATTTAGCAAATGGATGTCAAAACCACATTCCTGAATGGAGATCTTACTGAAGATATCTACATGCAGCAACCACAAGGTTTCATAGCTGCATGTTAGAAACACATGGTATGTAAACTCAACCGATCCATATATGAACTTAAGCAAGCTTCTAGGAGTTGGAACATCCGGTTTGACTCTGTCGACAAACAGTTTGATTTTGACATTCTACTCATGGAGAATGATGTAGGAATGTTAACTACGGTGAAAGTATGGCTTTCACAGCAATTCTCCATGAAACATCTTGGAGAAGCCTCCTACATATTGGGTCATCGACTCTATAAAGAAAGATTGAAGGGGATAATAGGATTATCCCAGTCTGCTTACATTGACAAGATTGTCAAAAGATACACTTGACCCTTAGACTCGATTATGATACTGCACTAGGTGTCGGATTGGGCTGTCTTTGATAAGCCAATCAATGAGATCCTTAGAGGGGGTCAAAACCTGAGTATGTTGGGATAGTCCAAGAATTCATCTGAGTGGGTGATCATAGTGATAGGATCAGCCCCTTTGTCGAACAAAGTGAATGATTGGGGATGTACTCTCTCTAATGGAAACCTAAACTCCCAATAGTTGATTTCAAATGTTGAAATTTGTTTTTTGCAAAATATATTTATATAGAGATATGCATATATATATATATATATATATATATATATTATGGTTTCAAAATATTTGCAAAAGGTTTTAATTCCCAGGATCCATGTAAGTAGAGAGTGCAGCAATGTTCTTTGCAGCCAAGGGAGAGGTCATCTCTTGTCAGGCAATGTTTCATCATTATGGGCTGAGAGGTTAAGTATAAGATCATTGAGGGTAATACCTGATGGGCTAATCTTGCATCTGCTCACAGTCCTTGGGCTTTCATAAGGTGGCCGGACCCAGGGACCATTTAGTGTAAATGTTGGGCCCATTAAGAGCCCATGGTGATGGACTCAGGGGTTCACTATCTCCTATAATGAATTCGGCCATGCCTTGTAACAAAGGCTGGGCTGAACCCATGTGGCTGATGTGTAGATCAATGTTTGGGTCCCATGCAATACAAAGATAGCCAACTGGGCAGCAGGTTAAAAGGTAAGTGAGCACATAAGCTTAATGGGCCTAAAGCCCAATTCGAACTGGGCTTAAATTGGTTAATTAAAAGGAGGCAAGAACTGATTTATAATCTGATTAGGATTTGCTGAAAGGATAAGATAAGTCTTATCCATTTAAGAGTCTAGGTCCAAATATCAAATATGGATCAAGAAACTCTCTCCTAATTAGATTAGGAGGCTGATCCAAAGAAGACTATAAATATGGGGTGAATTCCTCAGTTTTACACACAGCAATCTACAAAATTCTCTCCGTATTCATGCTATAGCTACCCAGTTCGATTTGCACCTGTGGAACTGATCAAGAAGAGTTCTTGATATTGTTTGTTGGCCGAGTAAACAATCTGAAGTCGTACTCACCAGCCCTTTACTCCATTATTGCTGAAGAATTCGGTTCTTGYTGAAGAGTTGTCCTGTTGATCATGCTTCACTACGCACTGTGTCATCTTCAGTGGAAGCGGGTTTTGGTTTTCTCCTTGGGCGTGAACACCTTCATTGGGAGTTACTACTAATTCGTATCAGGTATATCCCTCTCCTCCCTTTGGTTTCAGATTTGGTCCAATTTTGTTTCAAGAATGATCATTGAAAATGCAATTTTCTAAAATAGGGAATGCAATTCCCAGACGAGAGAGAGAGAAAATTTTGAAACTTCACCCAACCTTCCTGCAGGGTTCGGCCATCCATATGATGGATCTCTCATCCCTTCAGAATAAAGAGCAATGTGTAAACCTAGAGCAGTTCGCCCTCCTTTATTTAAATAGAGTTGCACTCCTAATCCACTTAGGAGCTTCCTGATCCAAATCTTTATTTGGATCTGGACTCTTTAAGTGGATAAGACTTATCTTCTTATCCTTATCTGTTGATCCAAGCTCATATCCCTATCCAAATTCGCCCATACTAATTAATCCAATTAATCTAGTTCATAATGGGCCTTAGGCCCATTAAGAAAGCTGGCTCACATCCCCCTTTTGATTGTTGGCTAACTTGGCTCTCTTTGTATGGCGTGGGACCCTAACATTGATCTTCACAAAAGCCATATAGGTTCAGCCTGGGTTTTGTAACAAAGCTTGGTCAAATTCACTACTAAACACAATGAACCCCTGAGTCCATCAATATGGGCTCTTAATGGGCCCAACATTTACACTAAATGGTCCTTGAGTCCAGCCTCCTTATGAAGGACCAAGGACTAAGATCTTAAGTGAGATTATCCCATCAGGTACAATAGCCCTAAATGGTCTTACACTCAACTTCTCAGCCCATAATGATCAAACACTGCCCGAGAAGAGAGGATCTCTCCCTCGACTGCAAGGTATAGTGTTGCACTCTTTGCTTGGATGGATTTCGGGAATTAAAACCTTTTGCAAACCTTTTTCATAAAACATAATATATATATATATATATTTTTTTCAAAACAAATCTCAAACACGGTTGAAATTGACTACCAGTACTTTTGGTTTCTATCAGAGAGAGTGCAGTCCCCAATCAATCACTTTGTTCGATAATGGGGCTGATCCTATTACTATGATCACCCACTTGAGTGAATTCTCAGATTGCCCCAGCATACCCAGGTTTTGACCCCTGCTAAGGATCTCACTGATTGGCATATCAAAGGCAACCCAATCCAATAGCTAGTGCAGTACCATAGTCGAGTCTAGGGTTAGGTGTAACTTTTCAGTTTTGCCCACCAATCTCCAAGGTCTAGGGCATAACTGGAAAATTGTTTGGATTTGGTGTTTTAAGTAAACACACACTACATGTGCTTCGGGTCTCACCCTGGCAGTTAAGACAGGCTACCCCAACCGACTTGCTAGCACATTAGTGTCAGCCTTGGTAGGATAAACCTCCCTAGGTCTTTCCAATGGTTGTGAATATTCTAAACTAACACGAGTCTCATAAGTGTCCAATTTAAGGGTAATTACACAGAATGATGTACTTTATGAAATTATTGTAAATAAATAAAAGTGCACATTTGATTCATGTTCCCTTGGTATGTTTCTGTGTAATACCCTTAAACTGGACACTTAATGAGACTCGTGTT
>NW_010729411.1:287730-304291 GCF_000365185.1 Nelumbo nucifera
AACCCATGTGGCTGATGTGTAGATCAATGTTTGGGTCCCACGCCATACAAGGAAGCCCAACTGGGCAGCAGTTAGGAAGGTTAAGTGAGTACATAAGCTTAATGGGCTTAAAGCCCATTTCGAACTGGACTATTTAATTAGTCATTTATGGGGCGAATTCTGAGATGGATTAGCAGATAGGATAGGGTCTTGACCCTATCCACTCAGAGAGTACAGATCTGAATGTGATTCAGATCTAGAAACCTCCTAATGAGAATAGGAGAAAGCTAATCTAATCTGCAGATAAGATAAGGGTTTATCCTTATCACCTAAAGAGAAGGCTAATCCAAATATGATTTGGATAAGCAGCTCCTAGTTGGATTAGTTAGGTTAACAAAAGAAAGAAAGGGGCGGCAGCCTTGAGAAGACACACAATCAGATTTTCTTCAGTGCTGAAATCACATGAAGAGAGAATTATGCACCCTGTGAATACTCTCTTGCCGCCTCCTTACTGACGCCGCCAATACCTTCAGTTCGATCTCCAGTTCTTGGGAGAAATCAAGATCTGATCTTGATACCAATCTTTTGGGAAAAGATTGATTGGAGCTGTACTCGCAAGCCATCCACTTGATTCTTGCGAAGGGTCAAGTTCTTTTGGAAGAACATTGTTGATTATGCTCCATCCTGCACTGCGCCATCTTCAGTGGGAGCAGATTTTGGATTCTTCCTTGGGCATGAACAGCTCCATTGGGAGATACTGTTTCTCCGTATCAAGTACATTCTCTCATACTCCTTTTGGTTCAGATCTGGTTCAGTTTATGGTTCAAGAATAATCCTTGAAAATATGATTTTCTAAAATAGGGAATGTGATTCCCAGTTGAAGGGAGAGAAAATTATTTTAAATTCGCCCCCTTATTCCACAATCTCTGGGCATCCATACGATGGATCTCTCATCCCTTCAGCTTTCGCCCTGGTGATCTCGACCCGGAAATTCAGACCCTATTTCCAGGCCTACAACATCACTACATTGACTAGCCAACCCCTCAAGTTTGTCATCTCCAAGCGAAAGACCTCGGGTTGGCTAACCAAATGGGATATTAAGCTGTTTGAGTTCGACCTACAGTACCAACCAAGTCCTACAATCAAAGCGTAATCCCTAGCTGAATTTTTGGTGGAGTGCACCTTTAGCAAACCCATCGACCAAGCTCTTGTAGAAAATGAGAGACCTCGGCCGACTTGGAAACTTCTTGTGGATGGATCTTCCAATGCAAAGGAAAGTGGAGTAGGCCTCATACTCCTCACCTCAGACGATAATGAGGTGGAATATGCATTGAGGTTCGGCTTCTAGGCCTCCAATAATGAAGCCAAGTATGAGGCCCTACTCATCGGTTTGCAACTTGCCAAAGACCTTGGCACCTAGCACATTTAAGTCTTTAGTGATCTCAACTAGTGGTGAACCAAGTAAATGGCGAGTACGAAGCCAAAGAACCCAACATTGCTAAGTACTTAGCTAAGGTACAAGAGCTTTCCCACCACTTTCAGCACTTTTCCAAGCTGCAAGTCTCACGGGTTGAGAACATGAGGGCCGATGCCTTATTCAAATTGGCAAGCACATTGGGTCCAACCCTCAGCCGCACCATCCGTGTTGAAAAGCTAGCGTGACCCAACATTGAAGAGGTTCAAGTGCTCCCTGTGCAAGCCGACCCTTGTTGGATGGACCCTTGACAGGAATGAAGCAAGACAAGTCTAACAGAAGGCAATCCACTATACTTTGCTTGAGAGATCCATAAAGGCATCTATGGTAACCTCCTCGGAGGTAGAGCCTTGTTCCAAAAGGCACTAAGGCAAGGGTATTTTTGGCCAACCATATAGAAGGATGCAGTTGAGCTAGTGAAGAAGTGTGACCGATGCTAAAGACACTCCAACATCTCCCATCAGGTTACCACCACCCTCTCGGCCCTCAACAGTCCAAGGCCCTTCACCAAATGGGGAATCGATCTCCTCGGCCTCTTCCCTCAAGCCATTGGGAACAGAAAGTACCTTATCGTCACTATTGATTACTTCACCAAGTGGATCAGAGCCGAGCCCTTGGACACCATCATGGCCAAGATGATCTAAAACTTTTTTTTGAAGAACATCATTTGTCGCTTCGATATCCCCCACATTCTCGTCACTGACAATGGGAAGCAATTTGATGATGCTAGGTTCAAAGAATGGTCTTCCATCCTTGGTATCAAGTTGCAATACACCTCGGTAAGCTACCCCCAAACAAACAGCCTATCCGAGGTCAACAATAAGACAATCCTTGATGAATTGAAGACAAGACTAGACAGAGCCAAAGGCCTCTGGGCCGATGAGTTATACAGTATCCTATAGGCCTATCAGACAACACTGCGGACCGACACAGGCGGGACCCCTTTCAACTTGACCTACAACACTAAGGCTATCATTCTAGTAGAGATCGGCAAGACAACGCTTCGAACCAAGGTGTATGATGTATCCAGAAGCTTGTTGTTAACCCCTCCTCTTGCTTGGGCGTTCTCCTCTTCCTCTACCCTTGAACTTCTCAAGATCAGCCTCCCATCTTACCTAGGGGCAGAATCCAACCCCTTCTCAAGATCCCTTGGGTCCTTTTTATAGAGAAGGGTGGATAAAATTGGGATTAGAGAGAAAGAGGGGGGCGGCAACTGGATTTTAGCAAAAATGCAAGCACCCTAGGGTTTTGAATGAAGGGTTAAGATGGTTCTATAGTGATCCTAAGGCTAAGAAGAGAAGGAGAGGGCGCCCAATATTACGTAGGGCTGAGATTTGGGTGCCCAAAATTGGATGGTGGAGATTTAGGCGCCTAGGGCTGAAAGGTGGACATTAAAAGGAATGGGTAGCGCCCTAGAGTGAATTGCTGAGATAGAGAGTGGAATAGAGTGCTGAGATCTAGTGGCTGAAGGATGAATGGTGAGGATTAGAAGTTTGGTGGCACCCTAGGGTTTAAAAGCTACAAAAAGTGTTCCCTAGAATGAATGGTGGAGATTAAAAGGGATGGACGGTGAGGATTTAGCAGTTAGGGGCGACTACGGTTTGTTAGAGATGAAAAGAATGAGTGGAGAAGTGCCCTAGGGTTTGCTAGGAAGAGGGGAGTATGCTAGTAAAGTAAGAGGGGAGCCATTCTAGGTTTAGTAGATAGGAGGCGCCCTCCTGTGCTCAATTTTTCACAAAAAACACCCCCTCTCTTAGTTGGACTTCACACCAGCTTTCCAAAAACTACATTTCAACCATGAAACTTCCCCAGTTTTTCACAAGATTTGCACAGAGACCCTTAGAGGTCACAATGTTGAATTTAATTAGGAAAAGGGGGCATTTTGACTGTTCTAAGGCCTAAAATACCCCTGAAATGATGCCCTTGAGGCATCAAACTACAGAGTTATCACACCCCCCAACTTAACCATTGCTACTCCCTTAGCAATGCAGCCTTAAAATTACACTGAGTATAGAGATCATTCCCATTGCAAGATCATCCCGGACAAAATTAACTAAGTATCCTGATTCAGAATTCTCAAACTCTGTAACGATCAGTATTGGGTTTAAGAGGTAAAACTGTCTTGCTTTGAATATTACAAAAACTTGGCTTAAAAATATTATATACCCTTCAATTTGTAAATTGTTTTGATAAGCTGAGATTGATTTTTAAAATCATACGAGTATTCTTCTTATCATTTCTAATAGTGGATTTCTACCCCTAAACTTGTTATGCACACTTATTTTTATTGCTACTTCCACTGTTTGACGTGAATCTCGACACTTAACTTAGGTAAAGAGACCCGGTTACTAAGTGCTAGGTGATTGTCTCGACACTTAACTTATGTGAAGAGACCTTATTACTAAGTCTAGGGTGTCCATTGAACTCTTATTCTTCTTTTTTTTTTTGCAAAAACATTATTTCAGGTAATCCACCATCTATAACAATTTGAAGAATTTTTTGAATAATTTCTCAATATTTCTCTTCTTATCTTTATAGGGGCAATTTTGACTCCTATCACTTGTTACCAATTTCTACAAAATTCAATATTCTTCTATCAGATTCCTCAACTTTTTCTATTTATGAATCTCTTTTAATGGAAAGAAATTTTAAAATTTTCAGTGAAATTTTTAGTTCTGCATTTCTAAAGGCTTAACTTCAATTTTTTTTTTCAATTTTTCTCTCTCTATTTCCTCACCCCCCAACTTAAGTGTCATTGTCCCTAATGGCATGACTAAACTGATGCACAAAGGACTTAGGCGAAAGGGAACAATAAATAGGGTTTTCTCGAGGGGTTCAAAGTCTGCCAACTTGTTTCAAATCAAGAAAAGAAAAAATCTAATCCTAAAAGCAAAAGCAATCAAAAACTATGTTGGGTTGCCTCCCAACTAGTGCTAAGTGTAACGTCTCCAACTAGACACATTCACACACTTCTTTCATCTATACTCTCAGACTCACTTTCTTCTTCCCACAGACAGGGTTCAGATTGGGCTAACCAAGGGGTAGACAAAGCATCTAAAAGATCATCCACTACATTCACCTTGAACTCATCTTCCCCTAGGTTTGGATACTTAGTGGCACTAAAAACATTTAACTGGACTTTCTGCTCCCCAAATGAAATGTCCATTTCTCCCGATTTACAGTTGATGTTTGCATTGGCCATTGCTAGAAATAGACGCCCTAAGATTATTGGGTTATGATTCAGTTCCTCGGTTGGGGTCATGTCTAGGACAACAAAATCTATTAGGAAGTAACAATCCTCTATCCTGATAATGACATCCTCAATAACACCTCGAGGAGTCTTGACTGACCAATCAGCGAATTGCAGAATTACCAAGGTAGGTTTTAACTCGCCGATCCAATAGGGCGAGTCTTGACTGACCAATGGACGGAAGTAGATCTACACTGGCCCCAAGATCCAATAAGGCTAGATTGAAGGTGATTTCAGATGGCACAGCTTATGAGAGGAGTACCAGGGTCTTTCATCTTCTAGGGGAGTTGGTTTAGGCGAATCGCACTAACATCTATCGAGAGCATCACTTTTTGTGGGGTGGATCGTGGCTCCTTCTTTTGAGTGCACAGCTCTTTCAGAAACTCTACGTAGGCCAGGACATGTTGGATCGCATCGAGGAGAGGGATGTTAATATGGACTTGCTTGATTGATCTCCTCATTGCGAGTCTCTTTCTTCTTTTGCAACGGCCCGGCTGTCAGTGCAGTTGGAAAAGGAACTACAGGTTGGTTCACTATAGGCTCTTCTTTTAAATTTTCCTTTCCTTTTTCTTTCCCCCCCAACTTATGGTTTTCTTGCTCCTTTTCTTCTTCCCTGATGTTTTCAACTTTCTTTTTCTCATACAGGTCCTCTAAAATCCTCCCATTCCTTAAAGTTGTAATAGCATTGGTATTTTCAAACTGAGGGTTCTTAGGAGGTGGTTGAATCTTCTGTGGAGGAAAACCCAATGGCTGATTTCTAGGATTTGCAACCAGTTGACTTAGTAGTTGCCCTACTTCTCTCCTCGCCTTGGCTTCGATTAGCTGTCCTATTTGGCTCTCTAACTATCGATGGACTGCTGCTGATTTAGAATCAGCTACTGAAGCTGCATGAATTGATCATCAACTATACGAGTCTGAGGAGGTTGTGGGTAAGCCTGATAAGGTTGGACCAGTTGGTTCCTAGGGTACATTTGATGGAATTGACTCTGCACTTGTGGCCTTTGAAATTGCTAGGCCATGAAGTTAGATGGGTGGTACTACTGGGATTGTATGTAAGTTTGACATGGTTGAGCCGGCTGTGTCCCAGGGTAATCATTGTACTCATAGTGAGTCTGGGCTTCAGACCATTGAGAGTGCATATCTGGCAGGGGGGTTTCTTGGACTTGGGCCCTATAAGTGAAGTTGGGCTTATTTTCCCACCCTATATGGGCGAAAGAATGGGTTAGCATTGGGTTGGAAAAATCTGTTGGCCGCATGTACTTGGTCTGGAATGACTAGTTGACATGGTTCTGCCGCAGGGCACTTGCTAACATGATGGGTCGGGCTTGCATAGATGGAACATGTTGGATAGGATGACAAGGTTGGGTATGGGCCACTTTGTTGACTAAATGCAAGGACTTGATCAAGTCTTTGGGCCATCCCATTAATCTTATCCAGTTGTTGAGACACATGGTTCCAATCTATCTGTGGCTCAAGTTGGAAGTAGTTTCTCATTCCACAAACTCYRGCCATTGAATTCATTTTATTTTATTTTGTTTTAACCCCCCTTTTTCTTCTTTTTTTTTGAAATTTGAAATTTAAATTTTGAATTTTAATTTCAAATTTAGATTTTGAAATTTAAATTCAAATTTGAATTTTTAAATTTTTTATATTCCTTTTTTTTATTTTTTATTTGAAATTTAAATTCAAATTTAGATTTTGAAATTTAAATTCCTAAAATTTAAATTCAAATTTGATTATTTTTTTTGAAATTTGAAATTTAAATTCAAATTTAGATTTTGAAATTTAAATTCCTAAAATTTAAATTCAAATTTGAATTTTTTTTTTTAAATGCAAGCAATTCAAACACACGACCTATGGGCTAAACTAAGGTTTCTTAAACTAGTGGTTCAACCAATGTGAATCCTCTTAGGTTTACATGGAATTACACCACTTCCTTTGGTTAACCAAGTAAGAGGTGGGGTTGTGGGAGGCTCCCCTTGCTCTTGCAAGGACCTAATTAAGTAACCAAATAACCCGCTTAGGCTTATCCGTTTAACCTCTTTCCTTAGACACCAACCGCCGGTTATGGAAAGTAATTACAAACTTCCCAAAAATTCAGCACACTTTTGAACCAAATGTGAGGCTCCCTAAAGGATCTTTTTATCCAAATTTCAAATTAGGGTTTAGCGTGAACCACACATGAAAGGATGGTGGTTTTTGGGCCAAGGAAGGGTTATGAAATCCCCACCTTATCTTATTTAAATTGGATTGCCCTTAAATGGATTAACAGAAAAACACAAGAAACAAAATAAACGCAACTAATTACAATGCATCAACAATTATTTTTAATATGCAATTCAGCAATTTAACATAAAATAACAAAATAAAACTAATTCAGCAAAATGAACAATTAAAATAATAAAAAAAAAGAAACCTAATGCATTCACAACTAACAAGGTAATTTCAACAATTAAATAATCCTATATGATGCATGCTATAAAGCATATCAAACCCTAGATGTTGGAATGCAAATGCAAAAATTTTAAAATATTAATTAAAATTTTTTATTATTTTATTTTTATTTTTTTGAAATTCGAAATTTGAAGTTTAAATTTTGAAATTTAGATTCAAATTCAAATTCAAATTCAGATTCGAATTAAAATTTAAACTTATTCAAATTTTGAAATTTAAACTCAAATTAAAAAACTAGAATAATTTCCTATTAACAATTAATTATCCAATTAAATAACTAATTAAAGAGAATTAAATAAAGCAACAAATAATTACAGCAAACAGAAAATAAAAGGATTGATTATGCTAAAAAAAATAACAACTACAAAAATAAATTCTAACAAGAAAAACCGCTACTCAAAGGATTACACAGAAAATAAAAAAAAAAGATTATGCTGCAAAATAAAATAAAATAAAATAAATGAAGTGAATTTTTTTTAAAAAAATGAACCTAATAAAACAGAATTTCACTTAAGAAATTAATATAAAAAATAGATCTAAGAAAAAAACAAAAGAAAAATAATAAAATAAATCAGATCTATATAAATAAAAAAATTAACTAAAATTTAAAAAATCACTATTTTACGAAAAAACCAATTCAAAAATAAAATGAGATGACTACACCTGAAATGTAATCCAATTTCTCTTCTCTTCTCTTTTTCTTCCGCAGTCTGGCAATGCTTCGGTACCCCACCTTTCGCTATTACGTCCAACAAAATCAAAGAGAAACAATAATTGAAATGAGATTATAGATCAAGTAATCAAATGAAAATAAAAAAATAATGAAAAATCACTACGTACTTTAATCTAGACAAAATAACATGATGGGAAGTTGCAGAAACACAAAGCTTTAATTAATTAACCTAGAACCCATTAAAATAAGATTCTAACAATGCTAAAAGTGAAAAGTGCAAAAAAATAAATAAATAATAGAAATAAATAAATAAATAAAACTAAATGAAAAGTCTGCAACTCGGTCAGAGGTAGCAATCTTCGGATCTCTCCTTTGACCCTCGAACTCCTCGAGCTAGGTCATCCATCTTACTTGGCCGAATCCCAGATCTACAGAAAAGAAAACAAAAATTAAACTAGATCAAAGTAAATTGCAAAAGGGAAAAAGAAGAACTAGAAATTAAAGAACGGAAATTAAATCTAGAACAAAAGTAAAGTAGTTGGGATCTGAATCCAGAGGTGGTAGTAATGGATAGGCGAACTGCAAGCAGGAACCCCTCATCTTGCTTGGGCGTTTTCCTCTTCCTCTACCCTTGAACTTCTCAAGATCAGCCTTCCGTCTTACCTGGGGGCAGAATCCAACCCCATCTCAAGATCCCTTGGGTCATTTTTTATAGAGAAAGGTGGATAAAACTAAGATTAGAGAGAAAGAGGAGGGTGGCAACTAGGTTTTAGCAAAAATATGGGCGGCCTAGGGTTTAGAATGAAGGGTTAGGATGGTTCTAAGGTAATTCTAAGGCTAAGAAGAGAAGGAGAGGCGCCCAATATTATGTAAAGCTGAGATTTGGGCACCCAGAATTGGATGGTGGAGATTTAGGCATCTAGGGCTGAAAGGTGGAGATTAAAAGGAATGGGTGGCGCCCTAGAGTGAATGGCTGAGATAGAGAGTGGAATAGAGGGCTGAGATCTAGTGGATAAAGGCTGAATGGTGAGGATTAGAAGTTAGGTGGCGCCCTAGGGTTAGAATGCTAAAAAGAGAATGCCCTAGAATGAATGGTGGAGATTAGAAGGGATGGAAGGTGAGGATTTAGCAGTTAGGGGCGGCTAGGGTTTGTTAGAGATGAAAAGAATGAGTGGAGAGGCACCCTAGGGTTTTCTAGGGAGAGGGGAGTATGCTAATAGAGAAGGAGGGGCGCCATCTGGGTTTAGTAGATAGGAAGCACCCTCTTGTGCTCAGTTTTTCACAAAAACACCCCCTCTCTCAGTTGGACTTTACACCAGATTCCCAAAAACTATATTTCAGCCATGAAACTTCCCTAGTTTTCCACAAGATTTGCACAGAGACCCTCAAATGTCACAATATTGAATTTAACTAGGAAAAGGGGGCATTTTGACTGTTCTAAGGCCTAAAATACCCCTAAAATGATGCCCTTAAAGCATCATAGTACAGAGTTATCAGCGTACAATGAAGCTCAGAATGATGAAGAACTGAGAAACAACTTGGATCTATTGGAAGGTATTTGAGAGAAGGCTCAACTCTGGGTTGCAGTCTATTAGCAGAGGGTAGTCCACTAGTACAACTCTCGGGTGAAAGAGCGACACTACAAGGGGACCTCATCCTCATAAAAGTCATGGTGCCCGAGCCCGGTGTTGGCATGCTCGGCCCCAACTGGGAAGGTCCCTATAAACTCAAGTAGGTCATCAGCCATGGCACCTTTCAGCTAGAATACTTGAATGGAAGACCGGTTCCTCGTACTTGGAACTCTAAGAATCTCTGAATGTACTAACGATGAGTTGTAATTTTTGAAGTCTTATCAATGAAAGTGCAAAGTTCCTCCCCCCTCGGCTTCAGCTCTAGTGTAAATGCTCTAATTATGCTCAACTGCTAGGACCCCTTGGCCATATGACCAACCGAAGCACACAACCTTCACCAAGGATATACGTTTGGACTAGACGATGACCAAGGCACACAGCTCTTAGTGAGCCATACGCCTATTTGACCTTCTTGCTAAGGCAAGGAACTACAGGGACCTCGGCTATGGAACCGGCCAAAGACTTCGGTCCACTTCGCTAAAACAGGAAGTGTTCTATGACCTCGGCCAGGGATTTCCCCACGGCCTTGGCTGCCCATAGGCTCACACCTCAAAATCTCCATGGAAATCTAAACCAGGGGAGCTAAGACACGTGCCTCACCCCGAGCCCTCAGTGGACCAACTCAGCCTCAATCTGCCTACCTTAATGGGGGTGGAGAACAAGTCAGGAAAGCTAAGGTATTCGCCTCCCTTTTCTTCTCGCTAAGGAAAGGGACCCCGAGCCTTCAGAAGTGTAGCTCGGCCTCGACTGGACTCCCTTAACTTAGTTTCCTAAGAGAATGTCTAAGTATAAAGCCATTACTTTTTTCATTACTTGTAAACAATCGGAAAGGGGCATCAGCCCCTAATAAAAAAAAAAACAAGAGCATGAACAAAGAAGGCACAAGCTATGTAAAAAAATGTGTTCCATTGGTGTTGTCTATATAACTTTACAAAAAATGACCTTGGATGGAGGAGGTTGAGCCCCTTACACAACTGAACAAAAAAAGAAACAGAAGAAAGAGCTACTCAAGACCCTCAGGTGTTCCCTTTAGAAATTTCAGCTGGCGTAGGCTGCTCCTCAACAGACTGACCCTCAGGTAGACGCACCTCGTCGGCTGGTGTAGGAACTTTGTCCTTTGGCTCAGGAAAGAGCCCCACCTGGTTGATGGCGAAACCTAGCATCAGAGCACATATCTAGGCCTTGGTGTCCTCAATGCTCTCCAAGAATGCAGCAGCCCCATAGTCAGTCAGCACCTTGTCATGGTTGCCTCCACGGCCTCCTCTGCTCGCTTCTCGGCAACCTTGCACCCCTCCTTGGTCAGGTCCTCTTCTCCTCGGATGCTAACAGCTTCTTGTCAGCTTCCTTTAGAGTCTTCACCAAGTCCTTTTCGGTCATAATCTCAGCCTCCAGGGCCTTCCTCAGGTCCCGTTCCTCACGCATGGTTGAGACGATCGACTCTCAGCCACTTTCTGCTTCGACAACCTGGATGTCGAGTTGTTCCTTCTTCTCCTTAGAGGTCTTTAGCTGAGATAGAAGAGCCTCTACTTTGTTGCATAGACTGATAATATAACAAGTAGCCTACAATTAGAGCATTGCCGTCAGCAAAAGGAAAGCAAGAACAAAGAACTTTTCTAAGTAACAAAGCAAGTACTATTCACCTCAGCCATGTGGTCCATAAGGGTGTCCCGAACACCCTGAACGCCCTTCTGGGTCATGGCGTGCCTGTCGGTTGGCAGCACCATTCCTGTGAGCAGGGCCCGGCCAACCCCTGGGGTGCTGATGGAATCCCCGTCCTTGACATTCCACTAGGAACAGAAGGTACACTGTGTTATCAGTGGCATGTCGTCCCATAGCTTGGACAAAGTGCGAGGCCCCTCAATGTGCCCGCGCCCTTGTCACCACCCTCAACTGGGCGGTCCTTTGTGGCCACCCTCTTGCCCTCAAGAGCTGAAGTGGCTTGGCTGGCCTCTTCGGAGAAGGTTTTCTCTATTAATCCGCCTCAATTGGTCCCTTCCCTCTTTTAGCACTGGCACCAGTCTGCGCCTGTGGCCAAGATGCCCTCTCGGCTGGTGCCCCTCCCCTTGGTGCCTATTCTTGGACGGGCCCTCACCCGGTGTCTTCTTTAGCGACTTCGCCAACTCCAACAGCAACTCCTTGGCATTCGGTCGCATCTTTGCAAAAGCACAATAAACATATTAGTACTTACGCACAAAAAAAGCAAGTCGCATGTTAAGCCAACAATAGAATCTCCCCTACCAAGGCGGGCAGGGCTGAGGGCAGCCCACACCAAGGCTTCCTCCGGTACCAAAGGCTCGGTTTTGATGGTCCCGGACAATCATATGCGGGTCATCACCTCAGCCTCCTCGTTCTTGTACGAAGGCAAAATCCTCTCAGCTACGAGATCTGGCTTCCCCCAATCTAACCTAAATGACTAGCCCTAGGAATAGGACACGAAGAAGAACTTCTTCTTCTAGTTGTGCACGAATGACAGGTTGTCAAACACTCTCCCATGATGTGCCTAGAAGTAGTAAATACCCGCTTCAGAGGGGTGCTGCCTTGGGATGAATATGCACCAGAAGGTCTTCGCCATCAACTTGATGCTTTGGAGCAGAGCCATCACCATCACAACAACAATGGTTTTGATGGCATTGGGGGTCAGCTAACTCAGTGAGATGTTGTATCACCTCAGTAACTCAGGGATGAGGAGAGGATGGGGAAACCTAAGGCCAAACTAGAGGTAATGCTCATACACGCACACCTCGTCCTCGTCTGGCAGCCACGACTGATCACTAGTATTAGGGACTCTACACCTATACCCCTTCGAGATATGATACTCCTTAGCAAGAGCCCTGATTTGCTCTATGCTAAGGAGGCTATCCAAATCGGAGCGTGGATAGCACATTACTTCTATGCCCCAAGCTGCATACTTGGCCACCAACCTACTGCTTGGCTCAGGAGCCTCATCACCCTCTACCACCTCGAGCAACCCTAAGGCACCCTCTCCGTCCCTTGACCTTGTCAACCCAACACTCTCATGGGGAGAATCATCACCCCACTAGTTGCACTCGACGCCTACAAGAGCAGTCCTCTCCCTTAGCAATTAGATCTCAGGCCTCAGACGCAGGCCCTCTGATGTGTGCACAATTTACATATAAATTCTGGTGTTTATGCATGGTTTTGATGCTGATTTGTATAAATTCTTACCCCAATTTAGTTTGATTTTAGGAAATAATCAAAGGGGACAAGTCTAGGGGAAAAAGAACATAAAATCATGCTAAAAGAGGCCAAATTGGAAGTAATACAGCCCAGCTGGGAGCAAGGCCTAGTCGAGAGGTCAAAAGAGGGTTATTTGGCCCTTAAAGCCCATGCAACACTCTTTGGGAGATGCCCAAAGAGAGAGCCTAGCCGCAGCCTTCCAAGGGAGCCTATTCGGCCCAGCAAAGAGGAGGCCCATTTGCAGCTCAAGAGCAGCCCAAATTGCAGCCCAAGAGAGGCTAGGGGTGGCAACTTCTAGAAAGTTCAAGAGAGGCTAGGGCGACAACTTCTAGAATTCTTGGAGAGCTATTTAAGGAGGTCTCTTGGAGGAAAAAGAGGTTCAGCACCTTGTGATTCAACACTTGGAGACTTTAGTCCTTTGGGGAGAAAACTCCATGAGTTTGAATTCTTGGAAGGAGAAGAGAAAGATAGGCGCAAGAGAGGAAAAGAGAGGAGATTCAAGCAACTTCAAGAGAAGAAAAAGCTGAATTCGAAAGGAGAAGAAGACATTGGAGATCTAGGTTGTTTCTTCCTTTATTTCTGCACATTTGGTAATCGAATTCAGCTTGGAATTATGTGTAATTTCTCCATTAATTTTTCTTTCTTGCTGTAATTGAAGCATGAATTCTGTAATTTCAGATTTGTAATTAGTTTTTGAGATTCATTCAAATATATTAGATGCAATCTTGATATTTCTTGATTAGAAATTTAATTGTAGAACTGCTAGCCGAATTGATCTTGATCATTGTAATGTCTGAATTGAGAAAGAATTCTGGCACTCTTGGAAGTTCTAGAGTGCTTGAGAAAGACTCTAGGATTTCAGATCTGCTAATCAAGAACCAAATTGAGTGCAATGTTAAAGATAACTTGCACAATCCGGTTGGTGTTCATTCAGCTGAAATGATGCCCTAGAATTGCTAGATCTTAATGCATGCATGAGGATTAGAACCTTGATAGAGATATAAGGACCATCACTCATGCATAATTGCTGAATCAATTTTGTGCATATTTAGCTTGTCTTCTCAACTTGCATGCAAGGTGTTTGATCCAATTCCTTAGAGATAGTTTTGTAGTTAGGATTTCAGATTTGCATTAGATTTACAATTCGGCTAATCAGATAAGAGTAGGCTGATATACTACTAGTAGTTGCTACATAAGTCCTTGTGGGAAACGATACTCTATTCATCACTCTATTACTTGTGCGGCTAGTGCGCTTACTAGTGTAGCAAATACGCATCACCCTCAGACTCACAGCCAGAGTTCTTACTACTGCTGGCCGACATGGTGGTAAGAGGCGAGCTTGCGCCCAACAAGTCGGGGAGATCATAGCACTCAGGGCCGAAGTCAAAGCAATGCATGGCTACAGTTTAAGTCTTTACCTAATGGATGAGGTCTTGGAAAGTTTAAGGGTGAGCAAAGCCAAAGGTCGAGGTCTCTTACGATTCAAGTTGTTGAAGGCCAATGATGAAGATTGTCTCGATTAAGTACCCTATTTAAAGGAAAACGAACAGATTAGATCATCTCTGATCCAATGGCCACGGAGTAACTGCCCTAACAGTCTGAACTGATGCCCGACACATGTTGATCACCTCGAGAAGACAAAATGATGCCGAGCGAGTTAGCTGGTCCACTCACTGAGTCAAGCGGTTCTTTCACCAATTTTGAGCCAAAAGCAACTCAACTCGGTCGACCCAACACCCATTTCGCATACGGTCACGACCCGACGCCCGTCTTGGGCATGGTCCTAACCTATCAACGCTAAGACCCACACATACGGTCGGTACCCAATGCCAAAACCTGTCTCTTGTATGGCCACAACTCGTTGACATTAACACCCGTCTCGTGCACGGCCACAGCATGCCCGCTTGTCACCTGTACCTCATACTATAGCAACCGGCCAAGGTTGACACCTGACCTATGCACGGACTCATCAGCACATTCGTGACGCACACAACTGGGGGGCACATGCACATTGTACTCGTACAAAGCACGGTACGAGCTCTCAGAAATTGAGGCTGACGCATCCACATTTTTAGCCCTCCACAACTCTCTCAAGAGGTAGAATTAGCAAAGAAGTTGCCACTAAGCCAAGTAAGGGAAGCCCTTCGAAGTCGAGGTTCTCCCCGACAAAGCCGAAGCCGAAGCTGAGGTCCTCACCAGAACATGCCACATAGTGCCTCCTAGTGATGACGACGCACTCTCTTCGGCCAAAGCCGAGGTCCCCGCTCAGACCTCCACCACGGCCTCAAAAGTGGAGGGCAAATGATGTAGGCGCATGGTGTCTCCGGAAGCACATCGTTAAACACTTTGGAACACCAGTTTAAACATTTATAATTTTTACCATTTCTGAAACAACTACTAATGTAGTAAATGGGTGAGAACGGGTCATATCCACAGGGAAGCAAGTGAAAAATTAATATATACCTAGATTTGGACAAGAGAATGCAATTAGGAATGGCAGAAAATACGAAAATAAAATCTATTATTGCTGAAATTAAATAATTCAAATTTAAAAAAAGACAATAAATAAAAATCAGAATTTAATAAAGTATGGGAATCAACAAAGGAAATAGAAGAAATAAATAAAAAAATGATCCAGAATCTAGATCCGGTGGCAGTAACTGCAGATTGGCCAAACAGCTTGCAGAAACCCCTCCTGACAAGAACCGAGTGTTCGTCCTTTCTACAACCCTCGAACCCCTCCAGACACCTTAGTCTTGAACCGAACGAATTCAGATCTGCAAAACAAAGAAACGAACAAAAATTAAATCTAAAAGATTGCAGAAAGAAAAATAACAGAAAAGAAAATAAAGAAAAGAAAAGAATGGTTGACCAAATCTAGTGGCAGTAGTTGTAGAATGGTTGAACAGCTTGCAGGAACCCCTCCTGACAAGAACTGGGCATCCTTCCCTTTTACAACCCTTGAACTCCACAAGAAACCTTAGCCTTGTGAATTGGGTGAATTGACCAACCCCTTCTCCAGGGCCCCTGGGGTCCTTTTTATAGAGAATGGTGAATATAATTGGAATTAGACAGAAAGAGGGGGGGCGGCAGCTGGGTTTTAGCAAAAATATGGGTGCCCTAGGGTTTAGAATGAAGGGTTATGATGGTTCTAGGGTGATCCTAAGGCTGAGAAGAAAAGGAGAAGGCATCCAATATTATGTAAGGCTGAGATTTAATGGCTAAAGGCTGAATGGTGAAAATTAGAAGTTAGGTGGCTCCTAGGGTTACAATGCTAAAAAGAGAGTGCCTTAGAATGGATGGTGGAGATTATAAGGGATGAAATGTGAGTATTTAGCAGTTAGGGGCGGCAAGGGTTTGTTAAGAGTGAAAAGAATGGGTAAAAAGGCGCCCTAGGGTTTGCTAAGGCGTGGGAGCATGCTAATACAATAGGAGGGGCGCCAAACTGGGTTTAGCAGCTAGGAGGCGCCCTCCTACTTCTAGTTTTTCACAAAAACACCCCCTCTTTCAGCTGGACTTCACACCAGCTTCCCAAAATCTGCATTTCAACCATGAAAACTTCACAGTTTTTCCCAGAATTTGCACAAAGACCCTTAAAGGCCACAACATTGCATTTAATTGGGAAAATAGCACATCTTGACTATTCTAAAGCCGAAAATACCCCTAAATTATGTTAGACAGTTGTATGCCCTTAGCTTCAATTAGAAATATGTACATTATGAATTTATTGTAAATGAATAAATTACACATTTGATTCATGTTCCTGTAGTGTGTTTCTGTGTAATATACCCTTAAACTGGACACTTAATGAGACTTGTGTTAGTTTAGAATGTTCACAGCCATTGGGTAAGTCTGGGGAGATTTATCCTGCCAAGGCTGACACTGGTGTGCTGCCAACTGTT